>JAQFVV010001995.1:0-38477 GCA_028023455.1 Epiperipatus broadwayi | reverse complement strand
TTTTCTCTATCCGATCTTAATGCTTTAACTATGCCCATAACACCCAATTGACTCTGATTTGATAGCATATATGCCAAAATCTCTTTTCATTTCGAAAAAAAAAATTTCGGTCAATTCTTTTTTTTTTTAAATTAAACACTTTCACATAAGTAATTTAACTTTTTAGATTTTTATTTTCAACAAGAACAAAGTATTTAATTAACTGTCATTTATGACAAGTTCATCCCATGTTGGGTAAAGCCATTGAACCGTATTCGAATATGTGGATTCGAAACACCGGTCTCTTAGGCAGAGAAGAACATACTCGGAGAGTATGTATGCCCAAACGATAGCTATAAAATATATAACTATCATTACATTTCCAGGACATAAATTCTTCTCGGCTGTTGAGTTCAACACCAAGTTTAAAGCACCTTTTTTAGTTTGTGTATAAACAAGGGCGCCAGCTATCTATTCAAGGATGAATAAATAACGCACTTTGAGCAATGGCCACTAACCCAACGCCTAAATCCACGACTAGCTCAGCTGTTTGTAATCACTAATAGATTATACTTAATTAGTGATTAAAAGAATTAATAAAAGAATTTGTTAAAAAGAATTGATAAAAAGAATTGACCGACAAATATAGTTTAATTTTAAAGATAATTTATTAACTAACATTTATTTACTAAATTTAAACATTTTATAATTCTAATAAAACACACGCATATTTTAAATTAACATTTCTAAATAGTTTAAACATTCCTATAGATTTAATAACAAAACATTCTAATTTAACTAATAAATATTGATATAATGACCATGCACATATTATCTCATGCACACACATAATAATGATAATAAAGGACTACATAGCATTTGAAATTTAATCACACACATATCAATAGTTCATTTATGTATGATATTAAGTTCATATAATTAGACTCTTGGAGGATTCGCACGAATTAATGAAATGCAATGGCTATTACGGAATAAACAAAAATAAGCAAATGTTTTACCTAGGATTTTGAACATAGATTTAACACTTTGTTTTCTTCTTGTTAGTTGTTTCTTCCAGTATGAATGGTTCCAGTATGAATGCTTCCAGTATGAATGCTTCCAGCCGGCTGGGACATTTCCTTGCTGAGTTTCCTGATTTTCACGATTATTGCTATTGGAGACAAATAGATACTGACGGAGATTTTCTAAGATGTTAAGCTGACATTATTTCACGAGCAGATCTGCTGTTTTCTCGGACATCTGGGCTGGAGGTGAACGTGTGTTCCAAAATATTCTCAGCACTGCATTTTGTTTCTTAACTGACTCAATTAATTTCCGAACTGCACTCTCTCAATAACTTTGTGAACTGATTGTCTCAACTCAATTAATTTGTGGAATTGAATACTGTCCGATAAAAAAAGGTCTATTTATACCTGCGCCTTGTTGTCTTTCTAATATCTCTGGCAAAGATCTGTTATCAAATTCCAATAATAATCATTTGATAAATGTGTTTTGGAAGATTGCTTAATTAGTAATAGCCATGCAATAAATCATGTTGTTTTATTTTAATTAATATCTAATAGCCATTGCCGTGTTTTTTAATGATAATCTTTAACTTTCACATACATTTTATATATTTACAAATGTACATATATATACGCACATATATTTTTAATACAATTTACTATTTAGTTTTAACATTATTTTTTCTTTAATTAAAATTGAATGAAAAGAGATTTGTATGTTTTAACTTTTTCAAATTATATTTTTACGAATACTAACAAAAACTCTTTACTTCCTTTTATAACCCTTAGTTTCATTTCTCAAACCAAGACTCCCCCTCCCCCCTTTTGACTAATTAATTGTAGCTTTTTTATTTCAAAAACTAACAAAATCTATTTAATTCTTATCTTTTTCGAAAACAAGCTGCAATAAATTCTTCAACATTTAATTTTATGTTTTTCTTTTATGAAAGATTACTTTAATAATAATTTTAGATAAAAATTATATGTGCCTATATCAATATAGGTACAATATATATATATATATATATATATATATATATATATATATATATATATATATATATATATATATATATATATATATATATATATATATATATATATATATATATATATATGTTTTGAGTTTCTTTCACATTGCACTAGAGAAGGCTACTTTTGCAGGTAATGGATTGAATATAATTTTGGCTAATGTTATCATTGTGAATAAGTATATTTAATTAATGTCCCAAACAAAATTATATAGCATAAAATGTTCTTTAAATAAAATAATCTATAACAAGTATTACTTTTATAATTAATACAGGATATAAAAAATTACAAATTCTTCTAAGCTACTTTCATATTTTTTATTGTTTTCATACTTTTTTTAATTTGGAACATCTTATAATTGCATAAGTCCATTCAATCAATAAAAAGTTATAGTGAATAAAAAAAATATAAATTTACAAATTAACAAGAAATAGGTAGATCTTTTTTTCACAATTGAACTTCATTGCATAAGTCTTGACCTATTTTACAATATAATGCATATAATTTTAATGCAGGAAAATATTTTGGTTAAGTTAATTCTACTTCCAATATTCCCATAGAGTCTCTGACCTCTAAATGTTTTAATTTTATTAGGAATTGATCACAATATTAAGCAGACACAACAAATTGGGTTGCACAACTCTTTCAATTAACACTACTAATATTTTTTTTTCAAATAAAGCACATGCGTAGTAGATAATAATGAGTACTGGTTCAGCATAAAATGCAACTTAGGAATGTTTGCTTCTTCAAGTATCTTTATTCATAATTTGCAAGTCTATATAGCAAAATGAAAATTTTAAGATAGTGGAGGAAAATTATTATTATTATTATTATTATTATTATTATTATTATTATTATTATTATTATTATTATTATTATTATGATGATGATGATGATGATGATGATGATGATGATGATGATGATGATGATGATTTTTATGATGATGATGATGATTATTATTATTATTATTATTATTATTATTATTTTTATGATGATGATGATGATGATTATTATTTTTATTATTATTATTATTATTATTCATCAAATAATTTTATTAAATAAATGTTACACAGATTTACAACAAAAGATTGCATTCTGTTACATAGGCAATCATATAAACTTTGGAACAAGTTCTAAATTTTAAAATAAATTGTATTTTACAGTTTAAATAATCTTTCTTTGTTTGTGATTCTGTTATAGGTTTGATGGTTGTCTTATGAGTGACCATGTTGATGCTGTAATGTCTGAAGTGCTAATCTTGTAATTCCATTCTTTTATTTGTTGAAGTTTTTTTGTAAATGTTGCTGGATGTCTTCTTGTATTGTTACCAAATATAAATGAGCATCTTGTGCACCAATATGCATATAGTAAAAAGTTATTGCTCATATTGTTGGGGTAGAGTTTTGTTTAAAGGATTGTAATATGCTTATTATTGATATATTTTTCTTTTGGAAGGTTTCTATTAATAGTTTACTTATATTGGATAAACTTTTGCATGAGTAGAATATATGCTGTTCCGTTTCTTCTGCTGTGTGGCAAAGATTGCAAAAAAGATCAATGTTTTATATAGACGTTTGTATGGAAGGAAATAAGATGTTGATAATGCATAAATATTTATTTTTAATATAAAATCAAAATATTTTGTTTCTAATGACGATTTTTTGATTTTTTTTTAATAATTGATAATTGCCAATTCCAAGCATTGTTTTTTGTGTAACCTAAAAAAACAAACAGACAAAAAGTAATAAATATTACTAATTATACCACTATAAATAAAGAAACATTTTGTTACATTTACGATTTATTATAAATTTATTGTGATTTGATTCTATAAGAATTTCTTTAGTCATTAATGCATTGGATCATCAAGGTTTAGATCCAGGATATTCTCATATTCTAAAGACTATGTATAAAATGCAACAGCAACAAGTAGATTACATAATAATACTAGGAAGGATAACATTGAGAAGGGTGTAATATAGGGTGATTCCATATCTCCAAACATTTTACAGCAGTGCTGCAAAAAATATTTTGTAGATTACACTGGAAAGATAAATGAAAGAAAGCAAATAAAGATTATTTAAGTCATTTAGACTTTGCAGATGATATAGTTGATTTTGAAAATATTGCTTCAGAGCTTCAGAAAATTTTGCAAGAGTTATTAAATGAACGTAATTAAAGGGAATTTGAAATCAGACACATTAAAACTTCCTGCAGTTATCTGCTCCATTTTATATAGCTGATACACATGACCACAAACATGTGGAAAAGATAAATGATCTCTGATATACATCTTTTATGTGGAACCAACACTCATAATTCGGCCCAGATTATCAGATTATTCAGTAGTACAATATTAAAGTATTGATTTTTACAGATGAAACTAAGAAAAGTAGAATTAAAGGTAAATGTTCAAACGACAACACTAATGTTCAATAGATTTTTTCAAAAGATGAAAATAATTATTGATAATGATGAGTTCAAAAAAGTTAGCAACTACAAGTACATTTTCATGAAGTTTTGAGATGATGGTGGTTTAACTGTATTTATATATAGGAATATTTTCATAATCTAATGTGAATATTGAATGTCTTATAAAAATAACTTTTATTTAAATATTCCAAGTACATTCAACTGTTATTAATAGCACACAAAAGATATTATTCTCCTCTCTTCTTCAGGTGTTTTTGGCCTGATCAGTGACAGTAATACTATGGGAATTGAACCTGGACCATTAAATTCTTGAGTATTGAATTTTAAGGTGACACTCTAACCAACAGAGCCATTCTTCTAAAAGCAGTAGTCAATCGGAAAGTTTATATTGTTATCTATGATGTTCCTCCTGATTTTTTTTTTACCTTTTTTAAGAGCAAAGTTAATTAGTCATTTTCATACATAATGTTCAGTCACACTAGCTTGACTTATGAGATTTTTTGCTTTTGTTTTGCAATCAACTTCTTTAAATGTTCTTCTTTGTATCTTTTTTGCTATCCAATATTTTTTGTTTTTCTCCCAATTGAAGAAATGTTCATAAGTATATACATCATTTTCTGTCTTAGACACATCTGTTTTCACTTTTCTAATCATCAGTTTGTGTTATTGCAAGTGCATTTTAATGGGAAAAATTTATATTGGTGAGACAAGTCATCCTATTGAAAAAGCACTTACATAAATACAAACCGATGATTAGAAAAGAGAAAAGAGTTGTTTCTAAAGTAGCAGACTATGTATGCACCAATGAATTTATGTTCTATTGGGAAAATACAAAAATATTGGATAGAGATGAAAATGTACAAAGAAGAAGATGTAGTCAAGCTGCTCATATGACAATGGCAAAAAATCCCATAAGTCAACCTAGTATGACTCTAATTAATATATGGACAACACTAATCAACTTTTATCTTAGGAAAAAAATTGGAGAAATTAGGATAGACTTTATAGATAATTATATAAAATTTCTATTGACTGTTTACTTTGGCAGGATGGCTCAGTTGGTTAGAAAAATCACTTTAAAACTTAATATTGAGGTTGAATTTCGATGATAGTACTGTCATTGGTCAGGCCAGCAGCAATTGAAGAAGACAGGAATAATATCTCTCAAAACATTGTGCATATACTAACCTGTATGCTATTATTAATAGTTGATTGTATTTGGAATATTTAAATAAAGTTATTTTTTCTAAAGATATTCAATATGCATATTAGATAATGGAAATAGTCCAATATGTAAATACAAAGATCTTTATCAGATTATTACTACATATGGAAACACAGTGGATGAACTTAATCATGAAATTAAACTTGATTGGAGTGTTTTTGTTTAGACATAAGTTAATATTAAAATAATAAGCTGATGATGTTAAAAAGAAAGGTTTTTAATAAAGGTGTTTTACCAGATCTCCTTTATGGAGCTGAGACTTGAACACTTAATAGAAGACCAACCCAGAGACTTCAGATCACTCAAAGAAGTATGAAGAAATGTGTTAGGAGTAACTAGAAAAGATTAAAATACAATACATGGGTAAGAGACCAAACAGGTGTTACGGGCATCAATAAAAGGATTAAAAGACTGAAGTGGAGTGGACTGGATACATTGCTAGAAGAGATTCTAAGAGACTGTAAAAGACCAAAATAATAGCACATATGAGATATGTGGATGAAATAATGAAGCATATAGGAGTGATGTCGAGAAGAATGGAGAGAGAATGAAGAAGATGGTTTGAACTTGAGAAAGACATTTATTGTGCAGTGCATTTATAATGTTTGATGATGGTGATCATGATAAATATTTTTAGTAAAACACCATCTATCCCAGTTTTGTTCAGATATAAATATATATATAATACATATTTTGCGGGTTCATCCATGTTAAAAACTTTTAATATTAATATACTGACATTTCGACTTGGTCACACAAGCCATCCACAGAGTTATAAAAGGTAGAAAGATGGTTGTAGAGGCGCTACAATCATTGATTTGAATAAAATGTTAAAAATCCCACCAATAGCAAAAAATGTTAAATTTAGGAATGTTTTTTAAAAAAATCTTTCCAAATAGGAAGAAGTTTGCATATATCATCTCGCTTATTGATATAATATGGTCTTTTAATTATCTCAATGGCTTCTCTAATTTTGCATTGATAGAGATTATCACATCTGGATATGATCCTGATACTAGAAAAATCAATTTTATGACCTGAATCTATAGTATGGAGTGAGAGTGCTGATGATGATGAGTGTTGTTTAACTGCATTAGCATGCTCATCTCTCCTAACACTGAGGCAATGATTACTCATACCTATGTAAGAAGCTTTACAATTTTTAAATGAGATTTGATAGACACCATGAGATTCAAGAGGAATTGAATCCTTAGGCTTGATTATTATATTGCTGATCTTTTGATAAGCAGAAAATGCTGTATCTATATTATAGCGTTTTAATATACGTTCAATACTGTGTGTAGTTCCTTTTACATATGGAACATGAATCCTAATAGCTGATTTATCTTCCTTTTTGTTTCCTATTTTGTCTATTTTGGGCTTGAAATAAGGCTTTTTTTTATAAATTTGTAATTATAACTATTTGCTAATAAAACATTATTAATATGATTTATTTCTTCTTTCAGATGTGTCTGATCTGAAAGGTTAATTGCTCTATTTAAAAGAGTTTTGGCTACAGAAACTATCTGAGTTGGGTGATGATGAGAATGGAAATGCAAATATCTGTCTGTGTGTGTATCCTTTCTGTAAATAGAAAAAAGATAAACTATTTGGTGTTCTGGTGACTAGAACATCAAGAAAAGGGAGTTTTCCATCAGACTCTGTCTCCATTGTAAATTTAATATGAGGATGCATATTATTTAAATGGAAGAAAAAATCATCTAATTTATTTTTTCCATGTTGCCATATGACAAAAGTGTCATCTATGTATCTGAGCCATATAAGAGGATATGATGATTCTAAAGCACGAGTTTCTATATATTCCATGAATAAATCAGCTATTACTCCTGAGATAGGTGAGCCCATAAAAGTACCGAAAACTTGTCTGTAATGCTGTCCATTGTATACAAAATATGTATTTAAGAGACAATGTTTAATTAAAGCAATAATATGGTCTGGTAAATTGCAACGTTGTGAGATTATATTTAAAGCTTCATCAATTGGAATGTTTGTAAACAAAGACACAACATCAAAACTGACCAGAATGTCATTAGCATTAATTTTTAAACTTTTTAAAACAGAAATAAAATGAAGAGAGTTTTTAATATATTATTTAATAGATGGGATTGTAGGTTTAATGAAATCCGATAAGTATCTGGCTAAAATATGAGTTGGAGAACCTATTGCACTTACTAATGGACGAAGGGGGGTATCTGGTATGTGAATTTTTGGAAGTCCATAAAATTTTGGACAGACAGAAGATTTTTCACGAGGGATTATTTTATTTTTATCTCTGTTTCAATAGGTGATTTATTAATAATAGTTTTGTTGTTTTTTTCCAAATACATACTATGATCTCTTTTTGATAGTTTATAAGTTTTATCATTAAGCAGATCTAAATTTTTATTATGGTAAATGTCACGATCCATTACAACTGTGGCATTACCTTTATCAGCTGGAAGTACAATAATTGATTTGTCCGATTTTATATTATTTAATGCTTGTCTTTCTTACTTTGAAATATTATTTTTAGGAAGCTTAGCTTTTTAAAAAAATATTACAAATCTCAGCTCTATCCAAATCAGCCGATGTAGAATCAATTTTATTGAGAGCTGATTCAATATTACAAACAATTTTCTCAAAAGGTAACCGGGAAAATGTTAAAGCAAAATTGAAACCTTTTTCTAAAACCAAAATTTCATCTGTAGAGATGACTTTACTAGATAAACTATAAACATTTTTTTTTATTTGGATACATAATGTTTGGGGATTGTGTTCTAATTAGCATTTGCAATTTTTTCTTTTGCTTTGCTGTTAAAATTTCGAATCTTTAAACGATCTAAAACTTGCAATACGATCAAAACTAGTCCACAGTAAAGGATGTATTTTATTACTAAGGAATAAACATAAATGTAGCAATACTTTATCAAAATTGTCTAAATTTTTCCGAGTTTCTTTAATAAAAGAGTTTAAAATAATATTGCTAGTTTTCTTTAGAATTTTACTAACATTATAATTGTTCTTGTGAAATATAATTTTACAGCAAGTGGGTATAACATTGTGATTTTTGCACGCTAATAAAAAAGATAAATTACAAATTAACTTACATTTCTTAATCCACGTTCTTTCAAATATACGAAGCTGTTTAAAAATTTCCTCCCCGTAGAGGTTAATAATGTTAAAATGAAGATTTGCACGGGTTAAATATATAAAATACATATTGTGTGGGTTCATCCATGTTAAAAACTTTTAATATTAATATACTGACATTTTGACTTGGTCACACAAGCAATCCACAGAGTTATAAAAGGTAGAAAGATGGTTGTAGAGGCACTACAATCACTGATTTGAATAAAATGTTAAAAATCCCACCAATAGCAAAAAATGTTAAATTTAGGAATGATTTTGAGAAAATTGTTTGTAATGTTGAATCAGCTCTTGATAAAATTGATTCTACATCGGCTGATTTGGCTTGAGCTGAGATTTGTAATATTTTTAAAAAAAGCTAAGCTTCCTAAAAATAATATTTCAAAGAAAGAAAGACAAGCATTAAATAATATAAAATCGGACAAATCAATTGTTGTACTTCCAGCTGATAAAGGTAATGCCACAGTTATAATGGATTGTGACATTTCCCATAATAAAATTTTAGATCTGCTTAACGATAAAACTTATAAACTATCAAAAAGAGATCATACTACGTATTTGACATAAAACAACAAAACTATTATTAATAAATCACCTATTGAAACAGAAATAAAAAATAAAATAATCCCTCATAAAAAATCTTGTGTTTGTCCAAAATTATATGGACTTCCAAAAATTCACAAACCAGATACCCCCCTTCGTCCAATAGTAAGTGCAATAGGTTCACCAACTCATATTTTAGCCAGATACTTATCGGATTTAATTAAACCTACAATCCCATTTATTAAATCATATATTAAAAACTCTCTTCATTTTATTTCTGCTTTAAAAAGTTTAAAAATTAATGCTAATGACATTCTAGTCAGTTTTGATGTTGTGTCTTTGTTTACAAACATTCCAATTGATGAAGCTTTAAATATAATCTCACAATGTTGCAATTTACCAGACCATATTATTGCTTTAATTAAACATTGTCTCTTAAATACATATTTTGTATACAATGGACATCATTACAGACAAGTTTTTGGTACTCCTATGGGCTCACCTATCTCAGGAGTAATAGCTGATTTATTCATGGAATATATAGAAACTCGTGCTTTAGAATCATCATCTTTAAAACATCTCATTTTGCTCAGATACATAGATGACACTTTTGTAATATGGCAACATGGAAAAAATAAATTAGATAATTTTTTCTTACATTTAAATAATATGCATCCTCATATTAAATTTACAATGGAGACAGAGTCTGATGGAAAACTCCCTTTTCTTGATGTTCTAGTCACCAGAATACCAAATAGTTTATCTTTTACTATTTACAGAAAGGATATACACACAGACAGATATTTGCATTTCCATTCTCATCATCACCCAACTCAGATAGTTTCTGTAGCCAAAACTCTTTTAAATAGAGCAATTAACCTTTCAGATGAGACACATCTGAAAGAAGAAATAAATCATATTAATAGTGTTTTATTAGCAAATAGTTATAATTACAAATTTATAAAAAAAAAAGCCTTATTTCAAGCCCAAAATAGACAAAATAGAAAACAAAAAGATGATAAATTAGCTATTAGGATTTGTGTTCCATATGTAAAATGAACTACAGACAGTATCGGACGTATATTAAAATGCTATAATATAGATACAGCATTTTCTGCTCATCAAAAGTTCAGCAATATAATAACCAAGCCTAAGGAGTCAATCGCTCTTGAATCTCATGGTGTCTATCAAATCTCATGTAAAAATTGTAAAGCTTCTTACATTGGTATGAGTAATTGTCGCATCAGTGTTAGGATAGATGAGCATGTTAATGCAGTTAAACAACACTCATCATCATCAGCACTCTCATTCCATATTATAGATTCAGGTCATAAAATTAATTTTTCTAGTACCAGGATCATATCCAGATGTGATAATCTCTACCAATGCAAAATTAGAGAAGCCATTGAGATACTTAAAAGGCCAGATAGTATCAATAAGCGAGATGATACATGCAAACTTCCTCCTATTTGGAAATATTTTTTTAAAAAAACATTCCTAAATTTAACATTTTTTTGCTATTGGTGGGATTTTTAACATTTTATTCAAATCAGTGATTGTAGCGCCTCTACAACCATCTTTCTACCTTTTATAACTCTGCGGATGGCTTGTGTGACCAAGTCAAAATGTCAGCATATTAATATTAAAAGTTTTTAACACATATGAATTCGCAAAATATGTATTTTATATATTTAACCTGAGCAAATCTTCATTTTAATATATATATATATATATATATATATATATATATATATATATATATATATATATATATATATATATATATATATATATATATATATATATATATATATATATATATTCAAACTTATAAGACTTTTATTTAAAGTTACTGATCATTTTATTAGTTAAATAAATTTTATTAATAATAAAAAAAAATCAAATAATTACAAAATTATGATATTATGAAAAAAAATTCTAACTATATTACTTCTGTTTGGAAAATATTTTCTTTTGCTGGACTATTAATAATCAAACTTCCATGGTGATACTGACATTTAATATTGTTTTGAATGTTCAGACATATATACTTATTTTCTAAATAATTAGTGTTCCTTATTTATTACTAATCAACATTATTTGAGCCACTAAAACCTGATTAATTTTTATATAAAATTAATCAGATGAATTAAGTATTGCATTGACAAATAAATAATATAAAAAATTATGAAGAAGTTAGGGATGTATCAAGTTGCTAAAACAGTGACATATTGTTTTGGTAAATTTAACTATAAATTACAGTTAGTTATGTAATAGACAAAATAATAAATGTAAATTAAAATAGGCAACAAAAATAAACTATTTGAACATTAGTGACACTAAATTGAGAAGCTAAGAAGGAAAGTTAAGGTAAGATAAGTTAAGTTTGTATTGATACCTTTCTAAAGATCCTTACGAGATGACTCACATCCCTTTAAAGTTGCTTGAATTCCGTTATTTTTAACAATATGGTAAACATTTTGCACTTTTTGGAAACATGAAAAAAGTTATGTAAGTTGCTGCCCTCTCTTGAATTATTTTACAAGTAAAAATCAATAAAACTACCACTAAAGTTCTAACAAAAAAGAAAGCTTAGTGCTGATTGGCTCTTAGCCATCAAGGACATTCTGGTTGACTGTCAATAACAAAGAAAATTGCCTAATCAAAGAAAAATGCTACAATCATTTTTGGTTCATTTCGTAAATGATAAAAAAATGTTTTAACCATTTTAAAAGTATGTTTTGACAAATTATATATATTATTTTGATAAAATATGCTAAAAATAAAATTATTTTAGAAAAATATTTAAGATTTTAGTAAAAATATTTAAGATTTTAGCAACAAAATATTTACTTTTTCTCAGCATAAAACTGAGAAAGAAATCAACTACATCAGCAACTCTTTTTAATTGGGCACTAACTTTCACTTTTAAATTTGCCACTATCGATTATTTCTATAAATTTCTATTTATTTATTTTTGAAAAAACTTTCATTCATTTTGATAACCTGACAAATTATTAATATACATTGTACAAACGAAACTAAAGTGAATATAATATTAAATATGAATATATTTTGAGGCTTGAGTGTGATTTTAACCAATTAAAAGTTTACACTTTTACCTCACTCGGCCAATAAATTACTAGTCACTACAAAGGTTAAATGTTATAAGAAGGTAGGTAAATAAATACAGATGGTAGTCAATATTAGAGTATAAATGAGGAAGGGAATTGAAGGGATGGTATAAATGTATAAACTGAAATAAGTTGGGTATAAATGGGAGTGTAAAAAAGAGGAAAGAATGATTTTTAGTTTATAGTTTTTGATTTTTCATATTTTGTTTTGATTTTTAATTTTAATTTTTAATTTAATTTTTAATTTTAATTTTTGATTTTGAGTTTTTGGTCTTATTTATGTAATTAATTATGTTAAAAATGATAATTTTCATATTAATTTTAGATTAATGTTTTAATGGGTTTTAAGGGTTTTGTTTTTAATTGTTTGATGATAAAATTTGAATTGTTTTTTATACATTTATTTGGTTGTAATTTAAAAAAAAAAAACAATTTAAAAATAATTTTAAAGACATTTTTATATTTTTATTATTAATTTTTTTGTTATTAATTTTTTTATTATTACTTTTTTATAATTTAGTTTTTATGTTTGGGGTTTTTAAAAGATTTGAAAAAAAAATTTGTTTGAAAAGTTTTTAGATTGAGTTGTTTTTGCTTTATATTATTTTTCTGTTTTATTATAATTTTATATGAAAATATGAAGAATAAGAATATTGGTTGTATTGATATAATAATTGTCTAATTTCTTATGTTGTAGACCTGAAGAAGTCTGCTAGTACAGTCGAAACTGTTATAATAAATAAAATTATTTGCTTAAAGTGTTAAAGGAGGGTTGATGAGTTTATAGTAAAAAAGCTAAACTACAATAATTATAGCAATCATAATCCACAATTTACCAGTTTTACAGCACTTGAAATAGAACTAATCTTTAAAATTAATTACTTCTTCAACCTCTATGGCACTAAAAAATAAAAGTATATATAATCAATAATAGTAGAGCTATTTTATGCTCATTATATTTACATTTGTAAATACAAGCTTATTAAATTAATCCACTTACTGTATGACTTGATTTTCTTACTATTACAGTTTTGATTTTGAAGCTTTGATGATTTAATTAAAATAATTGAACTTGAACATATATAGATGTCTGAAAATTTCAGATTTTTTACTCAATAGTTAAATATTAGTTAAATGCTTGAACTTGCATTGGTGTTTTGGATCTAGGGTCTAAATAACCTAACATCTCACTGAAGTGAGCCATCATCTCAAAACCAATTCAGGATAGGGATAATTCTAGATAGGGGTTTTTTTTTTTAAAAAAAAAAACCTTGTTTAGAGCTTTAGCATGCTCCTTATATCTTCATAAATAATCAATATAATGCAAAAAAATCAATAGGATGACAGTTTAATTAAACAGCAACTTTATAAGCATTATTAATAATAAGGAAATATCAGGTGTTCTTTACAAAAAAACTCTTTTACCTGTAGTGAGATGTTTATCATTGTTTAATATTTTTATAAAAATCCAGTTGATACATAAACAATACAGATTTGCATAATGTGATATGCATCCTTCAAATTATAATGTTTAAAAACTACATTCATTTTTAGACTAAAACCAGTGCTTTAGTGATCAAGACATATGAAACAATTTCTAGAAAGTTATACAATGACAGTACCACAAACATTAAAATACATGTATTAAACCTAAACATATTATAAGCTAGTTATAGATGCACCAATGATTTTCTTATCATAGTTAATGACACAAATCAACTAAACTCTTTATCAATATCAAATAAATAATATTGGTAAATAAACTTTATTTCAAGCATGTAAAAATCTAGATTATATATATATATATATATATATATATATATATATATATATATATATATATATATATATATATATATATATATATAGTGCCAACTTGCTGTGATTAAAATAATGTATTTGTTTTACTTTTCATAATGCATTGAACAACAAAATATCTGCTATAACATTGAAGTTGCATAAATTATTATATTAGCAATGAATATGTTCCATTAATGAAATAATAAGACATGTTAATACCACAAATATGTAGATATTTGATATACATATTGATTCTCATAGCATTCCATTCTATTGACTGCAATAAAAATGTAGTACAAGTTATGAGAAAATTATCAAAATTTTTGTTATATGCTAATCAATGCATGTATATATTATTTGAGCTATTTTTTCCAATGAAATTTAAATTTAAAAGATTTGGATTATCAAGTAAATGATTGACAGAACCCAAATGCAGTAGATAAAAATAATAATCTTAATGTTATTTCAGAAGTACAAATTGTCAATATTAAATCCGAATAAAACAACACAAGTAAAAGGTCAGTCACTTACCTATAAGCCTTCAGATGAATTGCAAATCAGAAGCAGAAACTAAATTACCTAAAATTTTAACATCTATTAAACAGATTTTCTTTTATATATACAAAATAAGATTAATAAAATAACTAATTTAAACTTTGAAAATTCCTAAATGTAACTATGTAATAAATAAACATTTATATCACTAGCTGAAATAAAAATACAGACAAATAACCTACCATTAATTTTTTCAGAAGAGCTACTTATAAAACACCCATTAAAACTAATAAAGTACTAGAGATAAAAGAACAAAGTAGTAAAGTAAATTGAAATTCAAACAAATATAAGAGGAAACATAAAACTAAATTGGCTACAAACTTAACAGCTAATAAACTAACATGTTTTCTATTGCATATACAAAACTACTAATATAGAGTATTGATAGGACATGTTGATTTTTATTTAAATTTTATCTAGCAATAAGAAACTGGTTCTACTTTTATATAATTATGTTTATGAATTTTCAAAGTTTAAATGTTTATATATATATATATATATATATATATATATATATATATATATATATATATATATATATATATATATATATATATATATATATATATATATATATATATATATATATATATATATATATATATATATATATTAGTTTGAATTTTGATATAATTAATAACTTTGTGGTGTTTAGGCATGAGGTTGATGTTTAACTATGATCCTTTACTTGGGCCCAATGTATGTATTACAGGTAACATGGCCGAAATAAGGAATGGTAGGTGATAATCACACAACACACACACACACACATATATATATATATATATATATATTGTAACGAGCACAGACGTTCGTTACATTGTTTTTTTTTTATTTATTAAACATGAAAGTAAATTAAAAAGTTTGCATTTAAAAATTTTCTTTAAGAATTAAAAATTGAAATTAAATATCATCTTAAACTCGTATATATTAAATCGCACAGATAATGAAAAATTATTAAAATAAAACTTTAGTAAAGAAAAAGTATTTTAAAACTAAATTTTAAATAGATTTGGAGATAAAATTATATCTTTAAATTTATCTTTAAATATATCTTTGATTTGGAAAACAGGTTAATTAATCAGAAATGGAAATGATAAATTTAATTAGTCAAATGTAAACCAGCCTTGGGCATTTAAATGTAAAAACATTGGTGAGATAGGAAAACAATAGAAACTTTTAGCAAATGAAATAAATCCATTGGGAAATCGGACCTCAACGAAAAGGATCATCACATCGATGACGTAATGTTAAGTCAATCTTTCAAAGTAATATAAAAGGACAAGTTTGGAAATTATTAGTTAGTGACTGGATTATGATTATTACGATGTGACAGATAGGTGTTAGTGTGGAGGTGCGGGAGAAGGAATTGAAGAGATGCACAATTCAATCGCTTCAGTTTTGCTAGTAAAGAAAGAGAAATGAACTATCGTTTTCTACATTGAGGACCAACTAAATTAAAAAAAACTCCGAATGAATAAATAAAACAATGGCTAAATGGATACCAATCTTAGGACGGTGTGGGAATTCACGTTCATGGCAAGCAACGGATTGTTACAACTGGCTTTCCCAACTCGGGCCGATCTTTAATAAACCACAAATACCCTGAGCAAATTTTGTCAAAATGAAATATTTTTATCTGTTTACATAAAGTCGTATACTTTAAATCTGATAAAAGCACTGCCAGAAAGAAATAGCACATATATTAAAAACCAACGGAAAGATATAAATAATTTTAAACTGTATTTTGTTAAAAAGAAAGTCAAAAGGTTGCAATTGTTTTTTTTTTTTGTTGATATATATTAAGCTTTTATGTGTATAGGTGTGCACAGCCACGTAAGTTTATGATCGAAATGTGGTACCTTACGATGAGTACCATTGGGAATTTACTTCAGTGTAATCCTATTTAAGCATTTTAATCAGTCATAAAAATGTTGATGGTATTTATAATTGTGCTGCAAATATACACGCATAAACCCATTATCTTTCAAAATATATTTACTTCAATGCAACCTTCCTAAATAATTTAAATAATTTGCTGGTCATGCCGTGAGTAAAAATAAAATGTATAAAATAAAATAGAATTCTCGGGAGGAGGAGGTGAACGTAAATGGTCCTTGGAAAACGATAGTAAACAATTTTTTTTGTATATAGTCTTTTTGTAAAATTACTAACCGGACGTTTTTGTAATGTCTTCGTCAATTGTGTACTGTAATTACTAACCCTAAGTAAAATATTTTTTGATCATTTTTTTAAGCAACTTTACTGATATGTAACGAGCACAGACATTCGTTACATTGTTTTTTTTTTTATTATTATTAAACATGAAAGTAAATTAAAAAGTTCGCATTTAAAAATTTTCTTTAAGAATTAAAAATTGAAATTAAATATCATCTTAAACTTGTATATATTAAATTGCACAGATAATGAAAAAATATTAAAATAAAACTTTATTAAAGAAAAAGTATTTTAAAACTAAATTTTAAAAAGATTTGGAGATAAAATTATATCTTTAAATTTATCTTTAAATATATCTTTGATTTGGAAAACAGGTTAATTAATCAGAAATGGAAATGATAAATTTAATTAGTCAAATGTAAACCAGCCTTGGGCATTTAAATGTAAAAACATCGGTCAGATAGGAAAACAATAGAAACTTTTAACAAATGAAATAAATCCATTGGGAAATCGGACCTCAACGAAAAGGATCATCACATCGATGACGTAATGTTAAGTCAATCTTTCTAAGTAATATAAAAAGACAAGTTTGGAAATTATTAGTTAGTGACTGGATTATGATTATTATGATGTGACAGATAGGTGTTAGTGCGGAGGTGCAGGAGAAGGAATTGAAGAGACGCACGATTCAATCCCTTCAGTTTTTCTAGTAAAGAAAGAGAAATGAACTATCGTTTTCTACATTGAGGACCAACTAAACTAAAAAAACCTCCGAATGAATAAATAAAACAACGGCTAAATGGATACCAATCTTAGGACGGCATGGGAATTCACATTCATGGCAAGCAATGGATAAAGATGAACTGTTTTAAACCGTAAGAACTTTATAAATAATGAACATTAAATTAAAATTTTCTATATTTAAATGATTGCAATATGATCCTATCTGACCAAACTAAATTCTTTATTAATAGTGTTGTTTGATGTATTTTTTTTCTTATTTATGTAAAATCATTTCCATTTATTTATTTTTTATTCTTTAAGTTTTTATCATGATTTTTTTCGTTAAATTAATTATATAAATGTTAAACTTAAGTCGGGCGTGAATGGCTGTATAAATTTGTAAAGTTATATTAGGGGAGGGTAATCTTAGGTTATTTGTGTCGTTGTTAGATTTGGTCAATGAATTGGATATATTGATGTAGTCGGAGATTCGCTACTGGCAGAATTGCTTCATATGCCGCACTCTCCCATTTTGCCTATGGAAGGAATTATAAGATGCAGAGCGCAGTTCCTTTCTATGGAGTTTTTTTTTTATTGTTCTTCTCGTTAGATAGAAGTAATATTCCTATCTAATGAGAGTCAATATCTTCTCTTAATCTTTTTGGTGCTGCCATATTCCGTATTACATTGAATACATCGATGTATCAGATGGATTGATGCCAGTTTGACTGCAAATTTTAGCCTAAGGTTAAATAGGGATAGAATATTTTATTTTCAAATGCAAATCTATGTGGTCTATTCATACTTGACCCTAAATAAAAATGCATTAAATTTAAGTTGTTTATAGACGCTTGCATGGATTGGTTATCGGTTAAGTATGTTTTGGGTTTTCATATTTGATTAAAATATATAGACATTCGATAAATAATGATACATTACGGTGAATATCTAAAATGTATTTATTCAGATGTCTTTTAAGTTATTGGTGACAATGCAATTATCTTATGCATTGTCACCAATAACTTAAAAGACATCTGAATAAATACATTTTAGATACTCACCGTAAGGTATCATTATTTATCGAATGTCTATATATTTTGATCAAATATGAAAACCCAAAACATACTTAACCGATAACCAATCCATGCAAGCGTCTATAAACAACTTAAATTTAATGCATTTTTATTTAGGGTTAAGTATGAATAGACCACATAGAATTTGCATTTGAAAATAAAATATTCTATCCCTATTTAACCATAGGCTAAAATGCAGTCAAACTGGCATCATTAATCCATCTGATACATCGATGTATTCAATGTAATACGGAATACGCAGCACCAAAATATTAAGAGAAGATATTGACTTTCATTAGATAGGAATATTACTTCATCTAATGAGAAGAACAATAAAAAAACTCCATAGAAAGGAACTGCGCTCTGCATCTTATAATTCCTTCCATAGGCAAAACGGGAGAGTGCGGCATATGAAGCGATTCTGCAAGTAGCAAATCTCCGACTACATCTACTAACTACATCAATATATCCAATCCATTGACCCAATCTAACAACGACACAAATAACCTAAGATTACCCCCCCCCTAATATAACTTTACAAATTTATACAGCCATTCACGCCCGACTTAAGTTTAACATTTATATAATTAATTTAACAAAAAAAATCATGATAAAAACTTAAAGAATAAAAAATAAATAAATGGAAATGATTTTACATAAATAAGAAAAAAAAATACATCAAATAACACTATTAATAAATAATTTAGTTTGGTCAGATAAGATCATATTGCAATCATTTAAATATAGAAAATTTTAATTTAATGTTCATTATTTCTAAAGTTCTTACGGTTTAAAACAGTTCATCTTTATCCATTGCTTGCCATGAACGTGAATTCTCACGCCATCCTAAGGTTGGAATCAATTTAGCCGATGTTTTATTTATTCATTCGGAGGTTTTTTTAGTTTAGTTGGTCCTCAATGTAGAAAACGATAATCATTTTTCTTTCTTTACTAGCAAAACTGAAGGGATTGAATTGTGCATCTCTTCAATTCCTTCTCCCGCACCTCCACACTAACACCTATCTGTCACATCATAATAATCATAATCCAGTCGCTAACTAATAATTTCCAAACTTGTCCTTTTATATTACTTTGAAAGATTGACTTAACATTATGTCATCGATGTGATGATCCTTTTCGTTGAGGTCCGATTTCCCAATGGATTTATTTCATTTGCTAAAAGTTTCTATTGTTTTCCTATCTGACCGATGTTTTTACATTTAAATGCCCAAGGCTGGTTTACATTTGACTAATTAATTTTATCATTTCAATTTCTGATTAATTAACCTGTTTTCCAAATCAAAGATATATTTAAAGATAAATTTAAAGATATAATTTTATCTCCAAATCTTTTTAAAATTTAGTTTTAAAATACTTTTTCTTTAATAAAGTTTTATTTTAATAATTTTTCATTATCTGTGCGATTTAATATATATGAGTTTAAGATGATATTTAATTTCAATTTTTAATTCTTAAAGAAAAATTTTAAATGCAAACTTTTTAATTTACTTTCATGTTTAATAAATAAAAAAAAAACAATGTAACAAACGTCTGTATCTAAAATGTATTTATTCGGATGTCTTTTAAGTTATTGGTGACAATGCAAGTATCTTATGGTGAATACTATTGGGTTACATATAAATTTCCCTCCGCAATTGTCAATAATCAATAATTTTATATTTTGATCATTTATGTTTACTTTGAAATGTTTTTGATCGTGAAATCTATGTAACCGATTTATATTCAACATTATAAACAAGCTTTCATAAATTTATCTGTGCGAACTTAATTAAAATGTAAAATTAGAATATAATAGTAATTAAATGTAAATTAAAGTCAAAAATCAAAGTTAAAAATAATGTTAAATGTTAAAATGTAAACTAATACTAAAATAATTTTAAATCTTATATATATGTGCATAAATAAATGTTTGTATGCTAATTACTGGCAGTGGCTTATTTTATTTATTTTTTAATATTGAAATATAATTAGATAAGATATTATATTATTTAATCTCGTCTATTCCACTGAGCTAGTGACATGGGCTAACGACCGGAATCAAAATAAAAATTTTTTTTTTTTTTGTTTTTTGACTTACGTATCTGCCTACTCTATAAATTTTTCTAGGTTCAAATGCCTAGATGGCGCCCTGTAGTGCAGTTTACGTTATGTGTTATTGCTCCGGATCGTTACAATATATATAATAAATATTTTGTATATTTAACCCGTGCAAATCTTCGTTTTAACATATATATATATATATAGATATAATCCCAGTGCCTAAAGCTATACTGAAATAAATATATATATATATATTAAGCATTAAATCACCCCAAATGGTTAAGAAATCCACTACTGCTCCCTGTGAACTAAAATACATTAGAGTTCGTATTTCAAAATAACCAGATCAAAATCACACAACACACACACACACACACATATATATATATATATCCAGTGCATAACACTATATTGAAATAAATATATACAGATATTAAGCATTAAATCACACCACATGGTTAAGAAATTCAGTACTTCCCACTGTGAATTAATATATAAAATACATTAGTGTTTGTATTTCAAAATAGCCAGATCAAAATGATACCACTTTGAACTGTCTGCTTTCAGAGGTTATATACTGAAATACAACAAACTCAAACAAAGATCTATTTTGAAATAAGAACTCTAATGTATTTTATATATTAGTTCACAGAGGACAGTACTGGATTTATGAACCATGTGGGGTGATCTAATGCTTATTATTTGTATATTTATAATAACAATAAAATAATAAATATAACGATAATTAACTATTATATACAGTCTTTCAATCTAAAAAGTACTTTCAGTTAATTTAACAGCATTTGAGTAGGATTAAGAAATTAACCGATAGTACTTGTAAGGATTGAAAAACTGCATACCATTGTTAGTTACTGTTGTATTTATTATTTTTAATTGGTTTTACAAAAGTTTTTAATTAATGCACATTTTATTTGTATTATATACACACACACACAAAATGTAAAAAAAAAAATCCTCGAAATACCTATTATAAATATACTATAGTGCGAGTTCCAATTAATTTTAATGGAAAAAAATAATAAAAAATATAGTTTAATTAATCAGTACTGCTTTCAAATACGTAATAATCAAAAGTGCTACTGATTAATTAAGATATATGTTTTAATATTTTTATCGTTAAAATTATTTGGGAATTATATATACACAGTATCATATAAATAGTTCTGCAGCAAATAATTGTGTGTATAGCAATTTAAAGCTTATTACATTTAAATATATTTTTAACTTTAAAAATTATTAAATTGCACTTTGGTATCTTTCTGCAGGAATTATGTCAAATCTGAATTGTGGTGAATAATATCAACTGCTCAAAAAACAAGCAAGTAAATTTTATTAATTTCCGCAATTAAAAGCTCAATTTGATTTGCATTTAATAAATGATATATTACTGAGCACTAATATATATATATATATATATATATATAGTGCTCATATATATATATATTTATGTATATATATATATATATATATATATATATAACAAAATAAATGTCCACTAATATTAATAATACAATAATGAAACTTAAATATATTCCAAACATCGGTAAACAATTTATAATAATATATAAATAAAAACTCATAAAGAAATATTTTCGATTATATTCATAATTCCATTTTGAAAGTTGAGTTGATAATGATTATGAATATAATCAAAAATATTTCTTTATGAGTTTTTATTTATATTATATTATAAATTGTTTACCTTGTTTGGAATATATTTAAGTTTACATTATATATATATATATATATATATATATATATATATATATATATATATATATATATATATATATACACACACACCACAAATCCAAAACTCTAACAGAATAGCCAAGAAAATAAAATCAAAAATACAAAACAATGATTTCACTGCTACAAAAAAACTTCTCAAGTGTAAAGAACTACAAACAATACCATATTTATATTAAAAATTTCCCACAAATCCATTTACTTCTCATCCACCCTTAATATTAAAAGAACTTTTATATAAGTTTATTGCTTGAGAATAATAAATGTTCAATAATAATTTTTTTTAATTCTTCATACTTAGCTTCATCAAAATTAAGAGTGTGTCCTGTATTTTTTTCATGAATATATAAAGCAGAACTAAAATATTTATTTTTAACTCTACGTTTATGTATCTTTATTCTTTCATTTAAGCTTAAACTACTCTGTTCTATATAAACCATCTTACTAAAACAAGGGATAATATAACCTAAACCAGGAATAGTCTCCTATTAAAAAATTTCTTTGTAATATTTAATAAATTATTCAAAGTAGTACCCCTTTGCCAAGCAATTTTTTTATTTCCTAACAAATTACTAATCTTACATACAACTTTATAAGTAGACAATTTAAATAGCAAAGAAATAAAATCCCGTTTTTTTATTATTTTTTACATCCTTACAAATATTACTATTAAATAAATCTTTATAAAATTGACTTTTCTGAAACAAAGCTACCCCAATAGAATTATTTAATTTATTATTCTTATGACAATATTTTTCATAAAGAAGCTACTTTATGAGATACAGACTGATAGCTATAAGGTTTAATTATAGACCTTAATTATTTATAATGACTGTGTACTAAACAATTAGTCTTTACATTTCTAATCATCAAAAGATGTAAAAATTTTAACTTAACAAAATCTAACCCCCTCTTTCTACCACATATCCTACAGAAAAATCAAAGCAATGAAACTAATTTACCAATTCATTCATTTTATTATACTAAACTACAAATAAACAATCAGCCACATATCAAACAAATAACTTTAAATATAAACAATTCTTTTTAATTATAATTTCCTTTTCCAAATAATTAATATACACTTAACAAATTAAAACAGAAATAATATAACCTACTATTCACGCATCCTTAATTTTATAAAAAAAATATCATTATAAGTAAAATACATTGAATCCTCTAATGATAAAAGCAAATCTTCAATTACTTTAATTGTATTTTTTGACAAAGTTCCTTGCTTAATCAACACAGACATAAGGACATCAGTACTGCATAATCTATTAGCAGACTGATACATATTCTCAACATCTAAACTATCAAATACCCTATTTCTTTCCAATTAAAAACTAATGACCAAAATCAACAAATTATTTAAAAAAATATTCAAGAAACTAGAAATATTATCTACACCACCTGTAAAATCAAAAATAAATCTTAAAAAAAAAACCATGTTTATGAGTCTTAATATTCACAAACATCTTAGCTGATATGAAATCATTTGTTTAACATTTTAATATTCTTGTGGATAATTGATGAATTCATAGTACTATTTCTGGGAACATCTTTGTAATAAAATATAATAGCTAAATAATTGATATTTTAATACAATAAGAACTAATTGTCTCAGAGTTTCTTCTTAATCAAATCATAAAAATATGTGTGACAACATTTAAAATTATTATTTATTTCTTTTATTATGTTTTCCTCATTCTCAAATTTCATTGGTTGGGAAGTTTTTAAAAAAATATTTTCATCCTTCAATAGCTTTTTTCAAATATTGTTATTTTTTTAATTCACACTTTTCATTTATGCTCTTAGGCCTTTTACAATTACTATAGCTTATCTTAGCAGTTTCTGGGTTTATTGTTTAATTTTTGTCAGGTTATGTGTTTTATTAAAATTTATTGCACTAGCTACATTTGGTCAACCAAATATAACAACCACACTTATATTCACATTAATCTGAACAAAACTAGTCAAAAATACAACTGACTTTAATACAATTTATAAAAACTTACTAATGACCAGACCATATAGTAATTATATTTAAATCTCATAGGCCACGGTCACATTTCAAGACAATTAACCCCACATATATTTAAATAAAAGGGAAATCCTCCTTGAATATACACATTTATATTTGATTTCAATTTCAGCAACATTCTGAATACCATTAATATATTGAAAAACGTTTGACCTCCTTTCAGTACTTCTGTTGCTTAACCATGATTAACTCTGCTGAGTAAAAAAATTATATCATTGACTTTAGCAGTATTGTCCTTTTAAAATAAATATATAAACAATATATCCATTGTTTTAAATGTTTTCTAAATTGAATGTTGATAAATCAAATGGAAAAAGAACAGAGACCAGATTAACAAATAACAAAAACAATGTTTATTATACATTAATATATTTCATTAAATAACTATAACATTCTACAAATGTTTATAAGTGGTATTAGTTAACTTAATTATTTATTAAAATAAATAATAAAGTAATAAAAATAATTACAATAACAATTTGAATTTACAGGGTAATAATATAAATGTACAAAAGTAATTATTATTATCAACAAATATTTTGTAGATCACATTTTTGAATGCCTTTTACTTGAGAGTGTTATTTAGTGGCAATTATATTCTTTACCCTAGAATATTTAGGTTCTTTTCTTTTGATTTGTTTATTCTATAGCTTGCCTCATATTCCAGACATCAATTCAAGTCAAGAGACATCTTTGCATATATGACACTTTTAATAAGAGAATTATTTCATTATGATAGATTTTCAGCAAACAAATTATATAGCTTGGGACAAACACTTATTTCCAATAGCAGATTAAGTTCAGTCTTATAATTCAGGCTTATGTTGGATGGTGTCCTGATAATTATATGGGAAAACTTTGTGTCCAGAATAACAAACACACATGTGAAATTTACAATGTGTCTTCTATAAAACTTTGGAACACAGATTGTGTTTCATCATACAGAATATATTTAATTCACAGATTCTAAGTAGAAATTCTATTTCCTGAAGTTTTAATATCATCAAACAGCATCACAACATAGACACACACGCACATAAAAGACATATTATGTTGGTTATTCATTTTTAAAATAATAAATAATTATAATATACCAACGTTTTGACTTGATCACACAAGTCATCCACTGGGTGATAAAAGATAGAAAGACAGTTGTAGAAGCACTACAATCACTGACTTTTAAAAATGTTAAAGTTCCACCAATAGCAAAAATGTTAAAATATTTTTTTTTAAATATTTCTAAATGAGAGGAAATTTGCATGTATCATCTCACTTATTGATATAATCTTACCTGTTAAGAATCTTGATGACTTCTCTAATTTTGTAATGGCAGAAATTATCACATTGGCATATGATTCTGATACTAGAAAAATCAATTTTATGACCTGAATCTATAGTATGGAGTGAGAGTGCTGATGATGGTGAGTTCTGTTTAACTGCATTAGCATGCTCATCTCTCCTAACATTGATGCAATGATTACTCATACCTATGTAAGAAACTTTACAATTTTCACATGAGATTTAATAAACACAATGAGATTCAAGAGGGATTGAATCCTTATGCTTGGTTATTATATTGATGATCTTTTATGAGTAGAAAATGTATCTATATTATAGCATTTTAATATACATCCAATACTGTCTGTAGTTTCTTTTAATATGGAAGACAAATTCTAATAGCTGATTTATTATTTTTTGTTTGCTACTTTGTCCATTTTGGGCTTGAAATAAGGCTTTTTTTAAATTTTCAAGCCCAAAATAGACAAAATAGGAAACAAAAAGATGATGAATCAGCTATTAGAATTTGTGTTCCATATGTAAAAGGAGCATCAGACAGTATTGTATGTATATTAAAATGCTATAATATAGATATAGCATTTT
Source organism: Epiperipatus broadwayi (assembly GCA_028023455.1). NCBI lineage: Eukaryota > Metazoa > Onychophora > Udeonychophora > Euonychophora > Peripatidae > Epiperipatus > Epiperipatus broadwayi. Next base: position 11,871 of record JAQFVV010001995.1, on the reverse strand, counting down.
CTACTCATCAAAATATCAGCAATATAATAACCAAACCTACAGATTCAATCATCATCAGCAGCACTTTCACTCCATACTATAGATTTAGGTCATAAAATTGTTTTTTTTAGTACAAGGATCATTCCAGATGTGATAATCTCACCCAATTCAAACATAGAAAAGCCACTGAGCTACTTAAATGGCCAGATTGTATGAATAAGCAAGATGATACATACAAACTTCCTCCTATTTGGAAAGATTTTTAACCACATTCTTAGTTTAACATTTTTGCTATTGAACATTTTTTTCTTCAAATCAGTGATTGTAGCGCCTTTACAACTGCCTTTCTACCTTTTATCACCCAGTGGATGACTTGTGTGATCAAGTTACAACGTTGTGATATCAATATTTAATTTTTTTATCATGGATGAACTCGCAAATTATGTATTTTATATATGCAACCCATGAAAATCTTTGTATCAATATATATATATATGTCCACAGATGGCATCCTACCAAAAACACCTATCAAGCGTATTTTCGTTTACATAAACGTCAGAGTAGTTAGTATTCACTATCTCTAACTATAATTCCACTTTCAGATCATGATTTCAAGCTATTTTCTATCGTCAGTGAAAGACAGGATCATGATCTGAAAGTGGAATTATAGTTAGAGATAGTGAATACTAACTACTCTGACGTTTATGTAAACGAAAATACGCTTGATAGGTGTTTTTGGTAGGACGCCATCTGTGGACATAAATACAAGCGTTAGCAAGTTTTTTAACTTGCATTTTTGTTTATCATATATATATAATACCAACCACCTCCGAACAAATCACTAATAATAAAATCAAACTAACTACTAGTGTTTACCGTTTCTACTATTATTTAACACTTTTTTACTATTTACTACTTTCAAAACTCTTAATGCTGTAAAACTTTTACAATTTTAAAATTACTACTTACTTAAATTAACGGGAAACAACAATCACCAAGCATCGACAAATAAAATATTAACTAATATTTTTTTTTATATTTTGTCCTCCTAAATTTCCCTTCAGAATAATGGTAGGTTTTCTGATAAAGTGTCAAATATTATAAATAGCGAACCATCAATAACACTCAACACTCGACTATATTTTAATGTTAAAATTTTCTCAATATTTTGCATTATAATAGCCTAGTGATAGACATGTGAAGACATACACTTAATCTACAAACTGATGACTATCTACAATATAATAATAATAATAATAATAATAATAATAATAATAATAATAATAATAATAATAATAATAATAATAATAATAATAATAATAATAATAATAATAATAATAATAATAATAATAATAATAATAATAATGATAAGAATAATGATGATGATGATAATAATAATAGAACATTTCAATAAAATATTTTATTAAAACAAAAATGCATAAAATTCCAAATTTTGAATAATATAATCACTCAAAACCAAATGAGGAAAACGATTTTATGGCCTCTCAAAATATTCATTAATAACATAAATAAATTTTATTGAAAGAACATAGACAAGGATTGATTACAAAAGCAGTCTTATTTAAATAAATTGCAGTTTTTAATTACAGTTATCAATAAAATAAATGAATAATATTTTATTTTAAATGCATTCTTTATATGTGCAAAATCAACATCATGAAATAGTTTAATATTTCATTTATGTGGCTGTAATGTGAATAAATTGATTAAAAATATTTGCATTATAAATTACATAATGTTTAGATTTCTAGATATTGACTAGTGAATACCAAACCATTTTATAGATACTACCCAAGATATAATAACTAAATAACATTTATTTTTACAGTAAACAAATATTATAAACATGAACATTGTGGAAAGTCTGTTACAATTTTTTTTAAAAAACACTGCTACAATAATGCAATGCATCCAATGTATAATGGAAAAAAAAAATCAAACAGCATATGTGTCCAGAATGTTATTTATTATTTTTTTATAAAAAATAGATTAAGGAAAGTCATGCCTATAGTATTTGAAATAAAAATAATCTATCAACAACACATAGTTGAAAATTTTCAATAATAAGGACCGTAGTCCACTACTAGACATATTCCCCAATTTTCAAGAATACTTGTAACCATATAGATCTGCATGGCTAAACTGACTAAATTTTACATAAACAATTATTACAAACAAAAATATATATAAAATAAAATAATTTAATACATTCTTATCACAGGAGTTGCATAAGAAATGTTATTAAGCTGAATCCAGAATGGCAAAAAGTACTGACAATTACTCAAATGGGTGAGCATAAATTAAATTACAAATTACTCAGTCAATTATGCATTATCATTTTAAAATACAAGAATGAATCTTACCATATGGATGAATAGCATGTATGTTATTAAATGGTCATTATGTTGTTAATACCAACAATTGAATGTAAAAAGACAACAAATATAATTCACCACAATTAATAAGAGCCAAAGCATTGGTGAATAACTATGTCAGGTAGAAAATCTTATGAATAATATGTTGTTTGTGCTAATAGATGACTACCCTGCATGAAATAATATATATATATATATATATATATATATATATATATATATATATATATATATATATATATATATATATATATATATATATATATATATATATATATATTCATAAATACATATAATCAATATATCTACATTATATTTGTATTCTTATTATATTTATGAAAAGAAATATATATAATTTGTTAAATTAGTATTTTTCATTCTTTAAAATGAAAAAAAGGCACTGTTGACAAAAGATGGTTGACAAGGTTATGAATGACCTCTGGGTTCATATAGTTTATCGAATTAAAGAAAATGAAATTAACTTAGTGTTTTAATATTGAATTGTTATTGCAACAATGTAGAATGTGTATGCTTCTGCAAGCTGATGGAGTGAGATATAATATAAAAATAATTATATTTTTTTTTTGTTAGAAGACTAAGGATTCTATTTTTTTGTCAGCTATATTCTCATAAAAACTTATATTATGTTCGATTTAAAAAAAAAGAAAACAGTATAAGATAACATCTACATTTTGAACAATTTAATACTCATTAGAAGAAATGTCTAATATTTGTTTCAAAAAAAAGTAATCTGGATATATTTTCATGTCTATAAAAATTGTTCCAATTACATGTTCTAAATTGTAAACTTCATTTTAAAAAAGAACATGTTTATAAAACTCCAACTAAATTAAATGTACTTTACATTATAAAGAATATGCATAGTGGGTAGAACACCAATTTATCATGGGATAAATAAAATGCAATTGCCTAATGAAATATATATATGTGAATAACATCTTTTGCTGAATGCCTATAAGATTATATAAAAGTTAGATTTTCAAAATGAAATTATAATTGTTAATAAAGAAACTGTGTATTAAAAAGTTGAAATCTACATATAAAGATGAAGCTAAATGTCAACTTAGGATATCCTATTATTTTTTTAATGTCTAACAATAAAGGAATTAAAAACTGCATCTTTAAAGGATTTTCATTCGTGAGGAACATCTGAGATTATTGTATTAACTTTTTATAAATACCATTTAAGTTTTTTGAAAATTATAATTGGAAAAAGTTAATTTCATTTCCTTTATCTTCGTATTCATTTCATATGAATTATAAGAGAGAATTAATAATTAAAGATATTTTTATTTTTATTTATGATTAATAAAGATTTAAATATAGGTTAAGAAATGTTAATATGGGAAAGGGATAATGTGAACTTGGAGGTAAGAAATTAAATTAATTTTAAATTCACATACTGTTATTTTCTATGACATGACACTACATTGTTTATACTAATTCAAATAACCTAATAACCATAATGTATGATAAGTGAATAAATGACTAACATTGTTGTGATATATATATATATATATATATATATATATATATATGAATAAATATAAGTTTAGTACCATCATTTTAACGAATGAAGATATTATATATAAATGATTGGATTATTATTTGTATAATCTAATAATTATAGAATAGTGTTAATATAAAATTCTTAATATTTGGATGCTTATATTTTTTATACGTTATGAAATCACATAATTTTATAGATTAGAAAATATATCTATCATAATTAAATAGAATATTTCTATTTTTAATATAAGGAGGTAGATATATAAATATTTTTTTATATATTGTAAAATTTAAGTTATTTAATTGTTAAAGAAATAATTATGTTTTTTATATTAAATTAAATGAAGTCTTCAATTTTGTTTTATTTAATTTAAAGAGTCAGTGAGATTTGTTATTAATATCACTTTAGAATATTGATAGGAACCCCTGAAGATAGTAAATTGTTAAACTTCCCTGAGTTCGAAATCTGAGCATAACGGTAACGTTAATTAAGGTGAAAATTTATTTGATGTGGTTTAGATATAATAATTTATTAATAATACATTAGTTATTAGGAAAAATATAGTATTATATCAAAATTAAATCACATCGTTTGTGGCATCCTATATGAAGACCTTAAATCTGACTATAGTGAGATGCAACTGTCTTAACATATCTTGTTGGGAGGGTGCATACCATTACAATATATATATATATATATATATATATATGAAACTTTCTGTTGATGAATAAAGTATTGAATAGGAGAAATTATGATCACAGAAGAAATAAGAAATTAAAAAAAAAATATTTTTATATGTACATTTAAATCCTTTCTATATTTTACTTAATGGAAGGTTAAACACATACTTACATTATTTTACCATTCAAGTCTTGGTAGATAATATAGGTTTATTTGATATTCATGAAAATGTATTTACAATGTTGTTGCAACAAACTTTAATCTTAAGGATTAGAAACTGCAAAACTCTTTGCTGAATTATTGTTTGGAAAGATTCTTAGAAATAAATTAACAATGCTATTTTCAAATAATGGAAGTTTTGAAGCAATACATAGTGATCAATTAAATTATGCTGATAAAATAATTTAGATCAGATATATTTTACAGAAGATATGAGTGAAGCAACAGTTTTCCACACAAACTGCTAATATGCTGACAGAACACAAACAAGATTCAAATAATATATCAATTACTATTGTTCAAAACCATGTGATGATCAATCAAACTCCAACATAGAAAACAACTCTACCATTAAAAATTGAGAAGATGAAGAAAGACAGAGAAAAAAAGAAATGGAAATATTAATGAAAATGCATAACATTAAATATAAAAATCGTATTAAATATATCTTAAAGTAGGTGAAATCTGAATGGAAGTAACCATACCCCCTTTCAGTAAGCTTTGAACAATAACGCTAGTAAACGTCATCAAACAATAAAAAAATAGATTGATTTATTTATTCTTCATCCTTTGCTGAAATGAATGAGTTCTATTTATTTATAGCTTACCAAGGAATGTTGTTAGATCTTTTTGGATTTGAATATTAAACTTTTGACGCAGTAACAATAGAAATGTCAATAGACAATAATAAAAAAGAAATGTCAACTTGTTTAACAAAATAAAGATGCATTTTATTTATTTAAATCACCCTGCGGTCAAGTAATGTCAAAGCATGCATCATTATAATCAACAGCTTTTATTAAATCATAAATTTTCGCTTCTATTTAAACCAATTACTGCTGACCTGATAAAATATCTAAGGTAAAAAAAAAGATCATATCATTTTTTATTAAAAATGATTGTAATTATATTTTAATAATAATATTAAAAAAAAAAAAAAAATTAAATATTCGGTATTTTTATTTAATTATTTATTTCCTAGTAACAAACATAAATTTACTGCACAAATCAATTTTCAAAGTAAAAAATGATGAGATTTATATATATACCTCTATTTTTAATATGAAAAATAATGAACTCAATTACGTCATAACAAAATATAAATCGAGGTTTAAATTAAAATTTCGAAAATTATAATTGAATTTACTATTTTAATGTAATGCTGTTATAGACAAATTTATTCTATATTATAAGCTCAATATTTAATTAAATTTAATCTTTTTTTTTTAACATGGTAAAGTTTTCAAATGCTTTTAAGCCTAAAATCTCATTTGATTTATATCTATTTTTTTTTATATAAATGATGATTCATTTCTGTTTTTTCTCAACGTTACAACATGCTGATCTTAAACATATTTATGCTACATCCATAATATATACATATGTAAAGAATGTAATATATTTCTGTTTTTTTGTGCTATATATATAATGGACTTGAATTTTTCAAGTTAGTCTTAATTTAAAGGGGGTGTGTATGGCTGAAACAATATAGCGTTATGCATCGCCTTTATTTGATACATATATATCATAAGCAATAAAAAATACACCAAATTCCTTTTTGTCCTTTTAAATGTTAAATATAATTTTGAAGGTTGGCAACTGATGAGACGATCATCCCAGGTGTGTATATATATATATATATATATATATATATATATATATATATATATATATATATATATATATATATATATATATATATATATTAAGAGTCGAATTGTCAGTTCCACCACCATATTAATGTCTAAAATACCAATTACTTACAGTATCAATGTGAAAACTTATGTTCCGACTAACTTAACAAAACAAAATATAAACATTGCTGCTTCACAAAGTGGCAATTTACAATTTAATTAATTTAATATTTAACAAAGTATATAAATTAAGTTTATCTACTTGATAGAAGAGACATTTATTGCAGCAAAATTTGTGGCTTGTGAGTATCTGTATAATTTTTTTGGTAACATTACATGTTTAATGACTTTATCTAGTAGAAAATTATAAAGTACTTTATTTTTTAAGAATATTTTGAGTGCATTAGTAAATTTTATATATTGTCTATTAACTATATGATTTTAATTTTAATACTATTATAAAAATGGATCTTATAATTTTTCTCCGTTATGGAATGTCGAATTTTTACATTCTTTTTTCAAATGCTATACAAATTATAATCTATGAAGATACAATTTTTCCACATACAATGCAATCCAATTTTATATTTAATATGAATGTTGTTTAAATTATTTACTAATTTCATGGTTTGACTTTTTTTTTAAGATTTTATCTGGGTTAGAGAATGATAATGCACTACTTTATTTTTTTAATGTCATACAATTTTGTAATGTGTTATGTAATAGAAATTTAAAATCAATTTAAATATATGTATAAAATTAAATTTTCTAAAAAAAAAAAGAAAGCTCAGGTCTATATAAAGTAAAGTGTAACACATCCTATATGGCTTATATAAAAACTGTATATTCCAAATTTAATTATAGTGTGAGAGGTTTGTCTGTTTTCTGGGATAATGAATTGTTGTGAATTGATTGAACTAAAGTAAAAGATGCACTGACATATATATATATATATATATATATATATATATATATATATATATATATATATATATATATATATATATATATATATATATATATATATATATATATATATATATATATATATATATATATATATATATATATATATTGTGCCCTTTTGTATGGGTCTTCATAAATTGTTATATCAATTTATTAAAAAATTTTAAATTTAAGATATATTACAGCTATATGATGTTGATTTTATTTATAATAATCTTTCAAAAGTTTAATTAAAGTAAACTATGAATATTTGATATGTGAAGTTGTGCTAATATTTGAGGGAGACGTTTCAATAAAAAAATGATAATATTATATGGTTGGGAAAACTGGCCATGATTAATACTGCATTAATAAGTTTTGTAAATAAATGTTTAAAGCTAAAAGTTTAAAAAAAGACAAGTTAAAATTAAATGCATATATATTTATTATTGATAAATATTAATATTTAGTAAGTGAATATAAATATTATGTTATTAATAGTATATAATAGAAGATTAATATTTGATTTTATAATATCGAATTATTATTTTAAAGTTGTTATAGTATATTATTTGTTTTTAAAAATATTTATTTTATAAAATTGAATTGTTAGTTTATTTTTAGATAATTACAAGTGTTTATATCTGTGTTGTAAGTCAGGTGACAGATAAACATATGTACACATATGCTTGTAAGTTTTTTTAGTAAAGTTGCAAAACTGTTTTAAAATTCTATTATAAAATTTATAAATATTATACTGGCTATCACGAGATAAAAATAAAAATAATTAGTATGAAATATTAAATCTGATTTTTAAAATATTGTTTAAAAAATATAATGAATAAAAATAGACTTAGTTTGTTTAGAAAAATAGTCTTATAAAAGTTAAAAGTGAAATAAAGTAAAACATATATTTTTAAAAAAAAATGTTTAATGGATTTAAATAAATGATAAAAATTAATTTAAGAATTAAATTAATTTTTATAAATAATAAATATTAAATAAATCATTATTTATTTTTAATTTTGTATTGTTGGTAAGATATGTAAATAGGCAAGCAAGGTGATTGTTTAATTTACCAATCAAGTGGGTAATTTATTCCGGTATAAAAACGGAGGTTCAATTGTTCAAGGGTGATTGTAATTTCTTTTAAGTGAAGTGTGCTATTAAATATAGCTAAGTAAAAAATTATAGACGCTCTCGTAATAGTTCTTAATTTATAAGAGAATAGTTCTAAATAATTTTATAAAAGTTTACCGTTAAATATGCAGTGCTAATTTATTTATAATTCCCTATTGATCGTCTCTATCGAAGCTCAATTTTACTATCAAATAATCATGAAAATATTGCCTAATGATAAAATGTGTTGGAAACGTTATATTAAAAATATAGTGAACGCTGGATTAACTAAGAGAATTACTAGCTGGATAAAAATAATATATTGGACCTTATATGAATTTAAAAGTTGATGATAATTAATTTTTTATAAACAAATATTTTAAAGAAAGATAAATACTTCTTTATGAAGAAAGTATTTTTAAATTATATATTTTAATATATCTTTTGGTAAAGATATGGAAGTTAATAATAATTGTAGAAATACTTGCTTTATTAAGTCTTTGTTGTTTAAAAGACTAGATTTCAATAATTTTAAGAGGCAGATAAATCGGAAATTTAATTGGTAAACAAATACCTGTAAAAAAAAATATTATATAGTAAAGTCTGGACGCTGGTCGTACAGAAGAATTTGGAGATTGATTTTACCTAAATATTTGTTAAAGAATGCGCAAATAAGTATACGTGGATATCCAAGTCAATTTAGAATACTTAAATAAAAATATTATAAACTATTGACTAATCCTAGGAAGATAATAACTTTGAAATATATCCGGATCCTTAAAACTGTTTTAATTATTATTTTGTCTCTTTATGGTGGAACTTATTTTATTTATTTTATCTTATTTTTTAAAAAAAAACAAAAAACGTTTTCATTTATTTCATAAAAACTGTTTAAACACGTGATGCACCGGAAAAGGAAGCGATGTTGATAAAATGTTGTGCCTAGGAAAAAAAGAACAATTGTGGGTGGAAAGAAGACACCGTTGGATTTTATGTAACATATTTTGTTTTCTTAACTAACATAGATATTTAATTATTTATTGATCTATTAGAGATAAGAGAGGTACATTTTAAAAGTAACTACATAATAATATGACACTTAATTTCATAAAGTTTATTTTTTTTATATAATTTTACAACACGTAATATTTTAAGAATAATTGTTGAGTATAAATGTGATATTATTTTTGTAAAGCTATAATCCTGGAGGACATCGTTTGGCTGATTATAAATTGGAGTATCATTTATGGTAATAATTATATAATATTAATAATTTAATGTATTTTGCTTTGTTTTCTTTAGATAAACCAAATATTATTTGATTGTTGAGTGAATGTATAAATATTTAAAGAATATACACGCATAATACTATCAATAATAGTTTTATTTTAATATGCATACTTTATTTTATAATATAAATTTATTACAACGTAATAAGAGTTATCCAGAAATAATTATATGATTCTTTTGTGAATACACTTTAATGTTTCTATTACAATATTAGGAATTTGATTTATTATATTAGTATGAGTCATTTATATTTATTTTCAAGTTAGTAAGAAGTAAAAAAAAATATATATCTATATTTTTATTTTTTTTATTAGACAAGTTAAATTAATTTTATATAGAAAATTATATTTTGTTTGAAGGGTTTATCATATATAGATGATGAGATATAAGAGAGTTTGGATAGTCATTTTTTTAAAAAAAATTGGTAAGCTGATACTGAAGTTAAATAAGATTAGAATGATATTTGAAGATAGGGTTTTATTAAGAGGGAATAGGAATAACAAGTAGAGAAGAATAATAGTTTAAATGGAAAAGAATCATAGAATTTTATTTTAATATAATAACTTTATAAATTGGTAATTTATAAATAAAAATTTCGTCTTCACAAAATTGTTGAATAATTTTAAAAATATTTTTTTTAAGAAAATAACATATATGTATTGCATATTTTGGTAAGACATATATTATGAAATTACATCAGAATGAAGTAAATAATTATGTAATCAATAAAAGTCACATAATATTACAAAGTTATATCAATCTATACATTAGTTGATATTTAGTTAATGCTAATAATAAATGTAATACATAATAGTTACATTATAATAGAAATAGCTATAATACTTAAATGGAGTAGCATTTTAATTATGAAAGTTTGTTTATTTTACATGTGCTACATATGTGATATTTTACATAAAAGCCTTCTATTGTACTAAGTGATTATAAATGATATCTAGTAAAATATAAGTTCATAAACTCAATTAAATGTTACTGATAAAACATTTAAGAAATATATGAATTATTTATTTTGGATTATGGAAATAACAACAATGTAAGAATCTTGTATTATTATTATTTTTCTTACTTTATTTTTTTTTGATTTCCACTTGTAATGTAAATAATGTATATAAGTTGTTTATTAAAGTTGATGTAAATAAATTTGTTTAAGTTGTTTTAAAAGTGTGTCGAATTCATTATTTTGCACCACAGCATTTGACAACAGATAATTTGAATAAAACATAATATTTGCACAATATGAATTAAATTATTTCTTTTTTTAAAAAAAAGAAATACAGTATTTTCTTAATATAATTTATAAAAATTCATTAACATTAACATATTATGTTATAATGGTCATGAAATAATTATAATACACAATATAAGAGTATAATATTATTTATTGCCACATATTATTAGATTATAAGATTTTATTATATTCTCAATTAAGATACTATATGAAGATGAAAGACATGTAGATGATTTACTTGTTTTCTTAATGATTAGTAGTATAATAAAATAGATAAGGTTAACTTATACACTGGAGATTGTTATTATTAGTTATTTATTATCATTATAAGTTAGGTGTAGTTAGGTTTGATATTAAATCCCTTATCATGCCTATCTGCAAGAATTATTATTACTTTAAGATAATTAAAAGAACCTGAGATTATTTAATTATATTTCTTTGATAAAAGATTGAGATTTATTTATTGCTATTATTGAAGTTAGTTAATTTTATAAAAGACATAGGAGTGCTATAGATGTATTAGTGAGATAATAAAGAGGTAATAGTATTCTTATGCCATTGAGATAATGTCTTAGAAGACATAGGCTCAATGTAAATTCATATTACCACTTGTAACTTCACTTCATAGTCTCATGATTTAATAAATACTTATTTAATTAATACATGATATTGAACCATATTAATTTTCTGTTAGTTGTACTAAATCTGATAAGATATAGTATTATAAAAATATATTAATAATAGTTATACATATTTTAGCCGAGCATAACGATTTAATTGAGCTAGTCATATTTGAAGTTATATTACATATTTCTGGAAGTGAGGGTACAA
>JAQFVV010001994.1:0-38501 GCA_028023455.1 Epiperipatus broadwayi | reverse complement strand
GTGTGTATATACATATAGGAGGTAAATGTACAACAAATTATCATCTATGGAACAAAATTTCTGTAAATACCTCTTAAGTATTAAAATCATCAGGCTTTTATTTTAAAAAAACTATTTAAAAGGTTAAATATGAGACAAAAACATTTACTTTTATTGTTTTAGAAATCTTCACTTCCACAAAAATTACACTAGGTCCGACCTTCACCTATTATTTCACAATTCAATAAAAACCAGATGTCTATTTGCAAAAAAAAAAAAAATACTCTTTTATTTCAAAATATGAAATATTTTTATCACAGAGAGATAGGAATGTTTAATAGTTGCAATAGATCTAAAACAAGTACCATCGATAAAATGATTTTGTTTTACATTTTTGATATTATGTTTTACAAATTGCAATTTCACAATTACATATCAGTGTTGTATATATACAGTTAAAGCAAATTCTACATATTTCTTTTTAAATTTTATAATAAAAATAATAATTTGGATGAATTACCTTTTTATAACTTTCAAAAGAGAATTTAAGACAGATCTTTTTTTCTATAGATTTTTTTAATATAACATTTGAAGATATTGTTTCTGTTTATTTTATTATTATCAAATAATATAAAAATAACATTCTTTTTAGTTTTAATTTTAAGAGAAACAATACTTTGGTGCATTTGCAGTTTTTTTTACAGGACATTTATACAAGCTATTTAAGACAGACACTGGTACATCTTCAATACATAATAATTCTTCTAAAGAAATGAAATTACAAACAGCACAATATGAATTGGCGTATATTTTTCCATTTGAAGGTGAATAAACGTAATGGCGGGGTCCAAAGCGACATTGAAAAATAACGTTAGTGTTATTGTAAATCTTTTCACAAGTGGCAACACTTTGTTTACATCGTCTTAAATTTTTTGATATTGTAATGGCAGGCAAATATGTGGTGCTAAGTTTCAAATTTATCTTTTCCTCTAGTTCAGAATTTAGACCTACTTGCATTTGAAATTGTCTTTCAATAAAGAGGAATAATTGGAATGGCTGAGAAATGCGAAAATGATCTAAATGTATTACTTTCTCTATTTTTTTAATCCCCAGGGAATTAACTCCTTAACATCGTCTAAGTTACAAATAGCACAATATATGTTTGAATACGTAATCCACGATTTTCTATTAGTAACATATACTTGACTTAAAACGTAATCACCAGGGCTTTCACATAATATTCGATTCATTTCATCCGTCCAGTTAGGTGGACATTTGTTTATTATAAATACATTAAAATTTTTCAATCTTGTAGTTAGACAAGTATATAAATTCGGTGTAAAATGATGGGAATATAATTCAGGAGCATCATAACAACAATCGCCATATATATAGCAGTGTTCATCGCAAAAACAAGGCGAATGAGCAAATTCGCTTTTGGTCATAAGACCGGGTTTTTGATTTGTTTTTCCATTGCAAACTGAACGGCTATCACATTGGCGCGATTCATCTATTTTATCGTCATAAATATCCTGAGCGATTTTCGAATGTAATCCATCTGATTTGAAAATTAAGAAAGATAAAATAATAATATATTGATGAAACTTCATAGTAGATTTTCGTAAGGAAAACAAAAACAATTTTGTTCCGACTCTAATGGAATGAAACTAATTAACACCAGCGCTAAAAAAAATCATATAAAATATTTTCCATCGAATTTTTAAAGCATTGAAAATTAATTCAGATTTATTTGACGTTTTTTTTCTTTCTATTAATAAGCCTGTAATAACTACTTGTTATTAGCTACCACGATTGTTTCCGCTTCTATTGTTCACTTTTAAAGAAAATTGGCTTTGGGGTTAATTAAAACATTTAATGTAATTACTTAAACACTGTTAAAATAAAGGAGTGAAAATATTTCTTACCTTGTCATTATTAAGTACAAGAATGTTATTATAGAAATATAATTAATATAAATGCATAAATAACTTTTAATTAATTCTTTTTTGACATATTAAAAGTAAAATTATACTTACATTAACATATGTATATATATACCTAAAGAACGACATTTACATAAATCAGTGATTTAAAGCTGTGAAGTGATTATCTTATTAATTGGTTCTTACTGTCTTAAGATATATCTATGTACGTATAATTTTGCGTGAGTACATTTAGACTATACATAGTTGGACTGAGCTAAAAGTAGAGTATGAATTTACTTATTACACAGTGTTTCACTTAATGTTTTGTGTATTTGCACACACATACATTTCAATGCACATGCAGGGATAGATACATACTTTTGTAAATGTGATTGTTTGGGATCATATAAGCTTTATCAACTATTTGTATTGCTTAAATATATTATTGATTTTTGTTATTTATTTTTTAAAATGGAGGTGTGAATATACATATATATATAAAATAAAAAGTTGGAATTAATTCTACAATTTTCTATATATTATTTAATAAATAAATAAAACTCTAATTAGCTAACGGTGTAACTATCATACTGAGTAGCAATTTGCAGTTAAAATTTATTTTGAAAAAATCAAAATTTCATTAATATTACATTATAAACAACAATGAAAAATCGACACTCATAAAGGAGTATGCCTAATTCTAACTCCAAATGGGGGAAAAAGTGAAAAAAGAGAAAAAATTTGCTTTAAAAATAAGTTTTGCCATGACTATACAAGACAATATGTGAATCCCACATAGTGATAAATAGAGCATACTGGTCCATGTTTTTGTTTGCTTGATTACATATATCTTAATAAACTTATTAAGAGACCATGACCATTCATGCATCAACCATGGAAAGGGTATTAAAAATTGACATGTTAGAGAAAAAGAAAATATAAGATCAGATAGAATGTCAAATAATAAAACAAAAATATATCTAAATAAATAAAAACTATAACCAGCTTAGTCATGAACGTTAACATAAGTAGGTATTTACAGGTACAATTGTTTTAAAAAAATCAGAATCATTAATTTGCTGATGTAGTTTAGTGCATTTATATAATTATTTATAGCTAGATGGATCTTAGTGACTCCAGCTCTATTATATATATAAATTTTAAAGCAGAATATAACTTGCTTATATTGAATATAAATAAGTTACATACTGTATTAGAATTACATTATATCTTAGTATAAGTACAGCCCATCTCTCTAAGAGTTAGATTGACTTAATGTCTACATGGACATGACTACAGTATCAAATCCAATAGGAAGTTTGAGTATTCCATTATTTGGTTTTCAAAGAAATAGAGGGATCAATATATGGAAGGGTGAGAAGATCGAAGCCTGTCCATTAAAATTTGAGAAATTCCTACCTTAATATAAACTGAGCACTGATTGTATAAATGTGTGGGAGATTACAATATGTTAAACCACTAAACATCACATGATCACCATTTCTTAATCCTGCCTAATAGAATAGTGATGGCTATAATTATTAAAGAACCAAAGATACCAAAATGTATGGTTACTGAACTGAGTTCAGACCTATATGATTACATAAACTAATGAGCATGGATCGAAAATGTTATTGTGTTTTCAATTTTATTCTCATAGTTTTGTAGTTAAGTAGAAATAAAATTTTTGGTGGTTACTGGAGGATTGCATTAGATCCTAAGATCTAGATGCAGTGCTCTCAGAACAAAGGCTCCTCACTAATGAAATCCATAAGCTAGAAAACTAGTCTGGAAACATTGGATGAGTAGACACCAGATAGGGATTTTATGCACAAGCTTTCTGGCATCAATTGATTACTCTGGCTTGCACTGCATAGCACTATTATATGGAGAGTTTTTCCTGTATTAATAACAGATTATAATCTGGCCAAATTGATGATTGCTGATTTTGCATAAAATATGTATATTCAGTATCATGTATATTTTTCATATGTATTTGGTCATGTCTATCAGTTGTTTGAGATGGAATGGGAAGTAGACTGAAAAATCTTAAGTTCAAATCCCTCTAATTTTATATATAAATATATTGTATGACTAATGAATAGCATTACATGTTTCTTTTTTTTTTTTTAAAATATAATTAATTTTAAGATTTTTAAAACGCAATCTGCAAAAGCAAAAGATTGTCTCATATTTTTCCATTAGAATTAGAAAGATTTAAAACTTTTTTTAAAAAAATACTCTCTTTCTTAAAAAAGTAAGTGGGCAAAAAATCTAAAACAGAATCAGAGAAAATTTTAAATCTTTTTTTTTTCTCTCTCTCTCTTTGTAAAGAAAAACTTTTATAATGTAAAAAATATGCAAACGTGAAATCAGACTAAAAAAAATTAGTGTTTTCTTGAAGGTTTGTGATGATGGTGCTCTAGTTGTATTTTTATATTGGACTATTTCCATCATCTAATATGTGTATTGAATGTTTTTAGAAAAATTAAACTTTATTTAAATATTCCAAATACATTCAACTGTTAGTAATTGCACATCAAGCAGGTCAGTATATGCACAACATTTTTAGAGGTATTCTCCCCTCTTCTTCAGGTATTACTGGCCTGACCAGTGACAGTACTAGTATAGGATTTGAACCTGATCCATTAGATTCTTGAGTATTGAATTTTAAGGTAAACTCTAAAACAAGTGAGCCATCCCACCAAAGGCAACAGTCAATAGAAATTTCCTATAATTATCTATGAAGTTTTTCCTGATTTCTCCACTTTTTTCTAAGAACGAAGTTGATTAGTGGTTTTGATACATTATGTAAAAGTCACACTAGTCTGTCTTATGGGATTTTTTGCCATTGGCATGTGAGCAGATTTTTAAAATTTTATTTTTTGTACTTTTTTTTCTATTCAATAGTTTTGTATTTTCCCAATCGAACATATGTTCATTGGCACCAACATGGTCTGCTACCTGAGACACATCTGTTTTTTCTATTCTAATCATCAGTTTGTGTACTTGTAACATTTTTCTATGAGACCTCTGGTCTCATCAATATATGTTCTTTCACATTCACATGGTTTTTCATAGATGCAGTTTTTTTTTTTCAGTATTTCAAGTTTAGGCTTTGTATGTCAAAATTTCCTCATATTGTGGTATCACTCTGGAAAGTTTTGATGTTATACTGATTGCAGATTTTTCTTAATTTCTCTGTTATTTTTGAAATGTATAGGTAGAATACTTTACCAATAATTGCCTTTTCTCTGGATAGTTCTTTTTGTTGTATATTTAACATTTTCTTAATAATAACTGATGGCTAACCATTTTTTATAAGAATTTGTTCTATATAGATCTTTTCTTTTTCCAAATTGGTAGTTTCTGAACAAATTTATTTTGCTCTATTTCATAGTGATAGTATAACTATATTTTGGGTTTTTGGAGTGATTGGATGGATAGGCTAAGTATTTTCCTGTAAGTGTAGGTTTTTGGTAAACTGTAGTTTTGATTTTGTTATAAGCAAGTCTTGTCACAAGAACATGTAAGAATACCAATTTTTGTTTTCTTCTGATTCTATTGATGTTTAATTGAAGGAGATATGTTGTTGACATGTTTCCAGAAAGTTTGTAGCAGTGCTTCACCATGTGGCCATACAACAAATGTATCATCCACATAGTGAAACCAAACTTTAAGACATTTACATTATAGTTTTACTATTTTTGCTCTAATATGAATTTCATGACCTTTTCTTGATTTTTTTTTTAATTTTTATATTAGAAGGATTTGTGTGATTTAGTCATTTCAATTTGTCTGTTTCAATTACTTTTGGTTAGAAATTCTTTATTCGGGGGGTGTCATTTATACATTTGCCTTGTTTGAGGGCTTTTTTTTATTATTCCATCGATGATTTGAGGGGATTTTATTATTTATTGTTTCATCGATGATTTGAGGTGATTTTTTTTTTATTCCATTGATGATTTGTGTGATTTAGTCATTTCAATTTGTCTATTTGTTGTTTGTTTTCTATTTTCAACCATTTATGCTTTTTAATTTGAATTTTATAGCACTTTGTTGTGCTTTTTTTATTTTCAATGTATTTGTTTGATATACATTGCCTCAGAAGTGACGAATTGTTGATTTCATATTTTCACCAATATCTGATTTTTTTTTAATTTGAATTTTATGGTATTTTTTTTTTTTTATACAATTTGTACATTTGATGTATTTGTTTGTTTGCCTCGGTCATTTCTTTTTTATGATTTTAGTGGGTTTTTTCCATCGATGATTTTAGTGTGATTTTTCAATTTTTTTTTTTTTTTCAGTGACGATTTTAGTGTGATTTTTTTAATGTTTTTTTTCCCATCAATGATTTCAGCCATTTTTAAAAATTTTATTTATCACTTGCAGGCTTCTTACCGGTTGTTGATGGTACTGCAGCATCATCCCATGGCCACATGTGGCGTAAATCATAACTACCTTTAATTCTAAATTACTTTTATATTTATACCTAAATAAATTAAACATTTATCTTTATTAATTACAATTATTTTAAAGACAATTAATTAAATAATCTATATTTATTTTTATGATAATCAAATGTTTTCAATTTTTTAAAACAATTCTGAAAATAATTTTGAAACTTTCTTTTAAAAACCTTGCAAGTACACAAAATATGTATATTTGCTAGTCACATGACCAAAAAAACCCAGACAAAGTGTTCCATTTTTTATATTCACTGCTGAAATAGGATTAATAAAGTATTTAACTACAAAATATTATAACATAAAAAATAATAAAATATAACAATAGAATTTGGAATAATAATTTTGACATTATTTAAACAATAAAGAAAATGAAATATACTTGTATATCCCACAAAATACTAAAAATTTTAATAAACAATTATAATATAAATTTAAATCTATTTTATTAAATGCATTTAACAACTTATTTAATTTTTAATCATTATTTAAAAATTATCTTATAATTTTCATTACTATCACTATGGCCAGTTCTTCCACATACAAAATTACAATATTTAATTTTTACTTTATATTTTAGCAATTTATCATAGCTTTTAAATATTTATAACTTTAACTTAATCTTAACAAAGCTTTAAACGACCTATTAACATTATTATATCAACTACAGATATTTAAGTTTCTTTTAATTTAAATTTTTTTAAGAAATTGACTTTCAAAACCTATTTAGACCTAATAGAAAGGTATAATATATATAATGAACTTTTTGAGACAGCTTTGTGGTAATTATTCTGTAGTTAATGATAAATATATTTATTATAAACTCCAAACATACATGACATTATTTTAACTTGTTTTGTTTATATACACCATATTTTAGTGAGTGTATGTTTGGAAATCTGCTAAATATCTTTTTTTTTAGTGTTAATTTCAATAATTCAATATGATAGTTCCAAAAATTCATGTTTTGTGTCTGTATCCCATCTGGTTTTATTAAATTACCAGATATATTCAGTCTTTTGAAAGTCCATTATTTTGATATGTTTAATTTGACATTTGTATTTTCTATCCATTAAATTGTTCATAGTAAAAAGTATACATCACTAAATCTAATATATGTATTTTTTTAATTGGTTGCAGTATCAATTTTTTTTAAAGTTTGAAAATAAATATGTTTTTTTTTTATTAACCATTGTCAAATATATGATTCATCTGAATCATATTAAAGGATTGACAGACAATGAAAGCATTTTAATAAAACTAAATTAAAATTAAAATTTGTAAATGAACCTGTTATATTTGACATCATTACAGTACAACTATACATTTACTGGAGCACCCTCTGAATAATTTTTTTATTGATTTTTCGACAGTTTCATTAACAAAGGTAATAGTTTTTTTAGATTTGTTAATAGTTACAGTTTATTAATACAGAAACATCAGCCTTTCAGCCTGTCATTTTAGGCATATATTTTATTAAATATAATATTTGTAATATTTTTTTGAATTGGATGCTTTAACAATTTTTTTAAGATTTAATGTAAATATATGTATTTTTTACTAAACATTGCTGAGTATGTTGTTAATCTGAACTATATCAGGTCATTGACAAACCATGAAACCATGGAGTGCCTTAATACTAAATTCCAAATTGGTAGTTGTGGCTGCTTATGCAGCTGGCTGGAAACCTTTATTCCAAAATATACAAACAGTAGTCAAGGTAGCTCACTTGATGTCAGTTGTTCTCTGTACTTATCAGGAGCCATCAAATATGGCATCTGAAGCCAGTCAAATAACAAAGTAGTGAATGTACACTAACATTCATGAATCTGATAGTGTTATTTCTTCTTGGCTGATATGCAAATTTGATAGCATTATTATAATTTAATGGTGGAACAAAGAATAACCTTTTTTTCTGAAGGTTTATGTTATTAAGAAAACCTTAAATAGACAACAAAACAAACCACCAAAAGAAAAAACAATTATTGGTACTGTAGAATACTTACACATTCCAAAAATAGCAGCCAATTTAAGGAAAATCTATAATCAGTAGTAACATCAGAAGAGCTTTTTGAGCCATGTCATACTAAGTAAAATTCTAACATCTACACAACTAAGCTAGAAATGCTAAAAAATGAATCTATAAAATACCATGTGAATGTGGAAGCACAAACATTGGTGTGACCAGCTGTCCCATTGAAAAGTGCTTGCACGAATACAAACTGATAATTAAAAGAGAGAAAAAAGATGTGTCTAAGGTAGCAGACCATGTATGTGCCAATGAACACATGTTCAATTGGGAAAATACAAAAATATTGGATAAAAAAGAAAGGGTACAAATAAGCAAATTTAAAGCTGTTCATATGACAATGGCAAACAATCCCATAAGTCAACCTAGTGTGATGATACAGAATGTATGGAAACCACTAATCAAATTTGCTCTTAGGAAAAAGTGGATAAATAAGAAAGATCTACATAGATAAGTGTATGAAATTTCTATTGATTATTGCCTTTGGTAGGGTGGCTCAGTTAGTTAGAGTGTTACCTTAAAATTCAAGACTCAATAATCTAAGGGTTCAGGTTTGAATTCCAAGCTAGTACTGTCACAGAGCCAGCAACCTCTGAAGAAGAAGAGAGAATAATACCTCTTGAAACATTGTGAATATACTAACCTGTTTGATCTGCTATTATTAACAGTTGACTGTATTTGGAATATTTAAATAAAGTTAAATTTATACTCATAATAGCTGATGGAAATAGTCAAATGTAAAAACACAAATAATAACCTTATTTTAAATTTGGCACATGACATCAGACAAACATTTACACAATCAGATAAGAGAGTAAATAGATATTTTATATATAAGATTTTTATTTTCCTTTGCATTTATTTTTCTGTAATTAGATTATCTTTCTTATGGAAAAATGTTTGTCTATATTAAATAAATATGCAGATTTTATTATATAAACATATTTTAGATCTAATGTTAGAAAATATATTTGAATTAAGACATTACAAATAATAGAAATGTTGTAATAATTATATATATTCAAATTTTTTATATAATAATATCATTAAACATCAGTCAACACTTAGAAAATCCCAATATGAATAATAATCAACAATGTTAACTTATTGGCATGGCAAAGATTGCAAACTGATATTAAAATTGTTGGTGCAAAATAGTTTAAATAAACCTCTTTAAACAGGTAAATTTAAAAACCTACTCTGAATACAGACTAATAAATAGTCAATTATAACGCTACCACCTGCAATTCTAATTTTCAAATTGCATTGAAAGTACTACTTAAATAATAGGTATAATAATGTTCAAGGCTAAATGGTTTGTAAGTAATCTTAAAAACAGTCAACACTTATGACAATATCAATAACAATCAACAATTTCTAATTGTTGTCAAGACAACCTCCTTTTAACAATAACGATAGAATTCCACCTTCATTTTTGGTTCAATATATTTATATAGACATTAAAGTCTACAAGTTGATTACAGAGATTAAAATTATTGACACAAAGAATAATATATATACAAAATTATTTTAATAGGAAAAAAGAAACAAGAGTGATGTAATTAAATTTAAATTTTATTTATTTGATAATAAATATTTTTCTTGTAGTTTATTTAAATTTAAGCATTAAAATTGTTATGTCAAATAATATAATTTTTGTGCAAGAAAATAAAAAATCATACATTAAAGTGTCTATGCCCAAAGCAGAATTTGAGGGATTAACATATATGTGGTTGTTTCTTCATTCGCCTTATGAGAAATGTCCAGCAATAAACACTAAAAATTATTATTTATGTGTATATTTTGTACAATATTTTGTAATGGAATTATTTATACTATACAACCATATAAAATTTTAATTTTTAAGGACATGATTATCTGCGAAATATTTCATTACATAAATCAATGGTAATAAAATTATCTTTATTGTAGTTGTTGCTTATTTATATACTACTTCTCGTGGCAATTGGTAATTGCTCAGTTGTTTCAAATTTAGATACAAAATATTATGAGAATAAGTTGCAGAATATAATGAAAATATGTTTTCAGGTTCATAGATATGCATTGTACAGGTAGCTACTGAAATGACAATTTTTAAAAATAAAAAAGTAAAATAACTATACCAGAACTTATATATTATAATTTATAGAATTTTTAATACAACAAAAAATAATTGTACATTTTATATTAAACGACACAATCATAATAGTTTAAAATAAATAGTTTTGAATAAATTGCTCATAATTACAAAAAAATCAAGTCAGATATCACATGACTTAATTGAATAAGCTTGTGTTTACAAATGTTATATATAGAGATCACAAAACAAACTCTTAGCAAACTTTGTAAAATACCCCCAACCTCAGACTAGTTTCTGCTACTGGAATCCTCAGTGAGGTGCTAAGATATTCAATCATTAGATTAAAAATACCAGAGCAAGGCCATCACTTTATCTGATGTGTAACTATTAAATAGAAACTCTGAAATTTTCATACATCTGTATGTCTTCCAATCTAGCTATCTAACATAAATAGCCATATGGGACTGAACTAAGTTCAGATAACCAAATATTAATAGCTTGAGCAATATAAATTCACCAAAGCCATCATAGCAAAAAATAAAAGTACAAAAAAATCAAGTCAGATGTCACATGACTTAATTTAATAAGCTTGTGTTAAAACTAGGAGAAAGTCACATTTTTTTTCCAGGGACTATTTTTTGAAATGGTAAAGTAGTAGTTGATTCTTGATATTTATTATGAGAACAGCCAATCAGTGTTAGCATGCTATATATGTACCAGAAGGTGTATTTTTTTATTAATAGAGGTCATATGTTGGGTATCATTCTGTATGAGTGGATAAGACTTAAAAGATATGAAGTTGAGAGGAAGGTATGTCAGTGAGTATTACAATGAGCATGTATGGAATGCTAGTAACCTTGTATAATTAATATAATGAGGTTAAAACCTTTGAATATATAATACTTGGATGTTGTGAAGACCCAGATCATTATGGATAGGTGGATGTCTAACTTGTTTGGTGAAAATTTATATGATTTTCCTGTTCCACAGTAGCTTATTGCAATGGGTGTTAATAGATGAATGACTTGGAAAATTTGATAATGAAAGAATAATATATAATCTTAGTAATTATGACAAGGTTAAATAGCTGAATTTTGAAATAAAGAAATGTTAATTTTAGAGAAGGAATTAGTAATTTGCATAGCACTATCATAAAGCTTATTTTGAATTGTATTATGACAAGTGGACCAATGTAGAAAGGGAAACCCAAGAAGGAGCTATGTTTTTATTGAAATATTTGAGTGTATATTTTTATCATGTAGATAAACCATACCTTGGTTTGTTCAAATTGAATTAGTCTATAAAAAGGTATTTACATTAAACTCCTTTTGAAGTATGGACAGTTTTTTTGAGAGCCTAGGAAGATGGTAATATTATCCATGTTTGCAATACATTGGATGTGTTGCTGGTGTGTGAAATATGCATGTCAGTGATCTTTTCTTGTATTTGTTTTAAAAGTGAATTAGTATGATGAAAAACAATGAGCTAAGCAGTGATCCTTGTAAGATGTACTGAGTAGGTGGGAAGGATGTTGATGTTGAATTTTTCATAGTGAGTGTGATGTGTATCTCTCTACTTCACAGAAGATTGGTAATTAGATGTAGATGAATAAGGGAATGTTGGTATATACATCAATTATATGGTTAATAGAGATTAAATCAAATGCAGCTTGGAAGTCAAACTGAACTGCAGTGGAAGCATGTGTCTTGTACATTTGAACTGAACTAACAACTGCTCTAAAATAAGTGTAGCTTGTTCAGTGGATAAGTATTTCTTATCAAACTGGATGTTTAAAGTCAAGAAAAATATGTACAGTTTTAATTTATCATAAATCATCCTCTCCAGTATTTTAATTTTTAGCAGGCCCATAAAAATAGGAAGAAGTTCGTTAAAAGTGAAAATGTGGTCTGCTTTTTGAGTAATGATAAAATGGCAATAGGATAAAGATCTGGTTATTTACTTGTCTCAAAGAATATTACATATGATACTGGTCAAAATAAGAGTTTGCAAGCTTGCTTTTGATAGGACAAAAAAACATGACTTACAGTAATTGAAAGAATGATCTTACATAACAAGATACATGTGTCAAATTAGGTTTACATATAATTTTTAAATGGTATTCTGAGAAAAATGCATGGAAGCACATAATAGTATGAGTGAAAACATATATGGATGTGGAGTTGTTAGATTAACATATGATTGCATATAATTGGATCAATATGGTGAGAATGATTATAGTTTTCTTGGCTGTCTTATTGATCATGTATTACATAAGTTGCATATATATATATATATATATATATATATATATATATATATATATATATATATATATATATATATATATATATATATATATATATATATATATATATATATTATAGTTTTCTTGGCTGTCTTATTGATCATGTATTACATAAGTTGCACATAAAAATGTGAGTTTTTACATACAATTTGACACATAGATTACATCTGCAATGAGGGTTCATAATTTTGCTTGTGATTAAAAAAATGTGATTTATAGTACTTGGAAGAATAATAATTGTTGCATAACATTATGCATATTTCAAATTAGGTTTACATAAATTTTACAAAAGCATTGTGAGATAAGAACATGAAAGTACATGATGATATTTGGTAATACATTTAAGAAGGGTAGATGGAGTTAGGGTTCCATTGATGTATATAAATTGTGCTTATTATTTGGTGAGCATTATAGGTAATGAGGCTTATTGTTCATGTGCTGGACATTTAAAATTTATTTGATGTAAGTTGATGGAGAGATCTTGTAAACTTCTTTGGATCAGTGAGTTGAAGAGAAGGGTGTATGTGTTAGTATCAAAAAGTGCAGTATTTGTTTCAGAGTTTACCCTGGTGTGATGTTGGAGCTATGAGATCATGGATGGTAGGAACTTGAGCTGGTTGAGGTTCAAGAAAATTGAGTGGAAGTAATATAGAGAGTTTAATAGGAATATGTGACTGACATAATGATGGACTTGAAGGAAAAATATCTTAAATAATGGAAAATATCTCCTGTAGCATGATAATAAAAACTTTTGACAAACTGTTGTCAGCATGTGAGACATCCACACAGAGGGTGGAGGTAGGTTACAATCTTGTGATTTTAAGTCTAGTTTTTAAATGTTATTTCCATTGGTTGTTTTGAAACTTTAAAGTGGCTTATTCATTAATAGATTTGAAATATCTTTGCTATTGCTGACATGGAAATTGTTATTGAGGATCCTGGCATGTGTTTTTTTCATGAGATAAAGCTGGTAATATGGTACAATAGGTTTTTTTATGGACAACTTGATCATGTGGTTGTATGGCAGCCATTTTGATTGGTTATAACGATTTTAAAATGTAATTTATTTTAAAAATGCTTTTCTAAATTCAAAATTTATCTTAAAAACGATGTATGGTATAGTTAGTTGTTAATATTGCAGACTTTGAGTTGTCTTTTGGGGGTTTAAATCTGGAAATTTTTTTTTTGTTGCCAGCAATACTTAGATTTACTGCCACTAATAATAATAATAATAATAATAATAATAATAATAATAATAATAATAATAATAATAATAATAATAATAATTAATAATAATAATAATAATTATTATTATTATTATTATTATTATTATTATTATTATTATTGTTGTTGTTGTTGTTGTTATAATTACATTTATAAAGTGCATAGTATTCATTTATAATTTATCTTTAAAGTACATGCACACTGGCTTAATCGCTAATATCACTATTACAGTATTAAAACATAGCACTATATAAAATTATATCTCATTATACTTTAAAGTAATATATATTAAGGCTACAATCTTAAAACTATGTGCCTGAAAAAACGACAGTAGGGACCTCTGCAAATCTTTAACAAAACATTTATTTAAAAGGCTGCTCTCGTCTTTTAAATAAATCTTGTGTTAAAGATTTGCAGAGGTTCCTACTGTAGTTTTTTCAGGCACATAGTTTTAAGGTTGTAGCCTTAATATATATTACTTTATTATTGTTGTTGTTGTTGTTATTGTTATTATTATTATTATTATTATTATTATTATTATTATTATTATTATTTAGTAGCATTTATCATAAATAAAAAAAAAGCTTGTTTAGAGCTATTAGCACGCTCTTAATTTTACATATTTGTAAGTGCAAGCTATATATGTCATGTGACATCTGACTTGTTACTATTACTATTATTATTATTATTATTATTATTATTGTAATTATAAATTTATTTAAACGCACATTGATTACGTAAGTAATATTCATTAAGGCTGTAGCGTCAAGCACATGCATATTGTTGTTGTTATTGTTATTATTATTATTATTATTCAACACTCTTTATTAACTCATTTGGATAACAGAGAAATACATAATTTTGATTGCAATAGTTGCAGATGCAATCATGTTTTACAAGTTTATATAAGGGTTGATTTTAATGGTTTCATTAATCAGGTTGCAAAGTATGTTTTTTTTACAAACATTGCTACTAGGTTTGGATACCAAAATGAAAATAAAGTTTAATCATTAAAGTGTTTAAAAACAGTGCAATATAAAAACTTCATACATAGATAGTGAGCACTTAAGATTCTAAAACCTGGTGTCATACTGGAAGTTACTTACAGTCACAAAATTATTCTTGATTTTTGTTTTTGTAATTATCAATCTTATAGTATTGTAGGGAAATAACTTATTATCCAAGTTGTATAAAATCCAGTTATGAGTGTTGTACAATGAACAAAGTCAATTCAGAATAGAACTACATATGGTAAGAGACTGGGGGAAGGTGGTAGATGGGGAGTAAATTCTTTAATCTAAGAATAGATGCTGTTGAAGACAGTTAATGTAAGTGAACTAGGTTGAGGATAATATATAGTATCATTGGGTGCTATTCAATGTGGTTATTGTTGGATGTGATTGGATAATAGTGTCAACAGTAATTATGTGGCAGATAAAATATCTGGTAGTGCAGTATTGTTGTCTCAGACCTTGATTTGTTAGAGCATATTCATACATGTAGCTGGATATCTTTGGGTGCTGTGGACTATGGTGAAGATGCAGTGAATGCACCATAAAACATATAGGATGAAGGTTGTTACATGTACTGTGGGTGGATTTATTTTCTGATAGGATTAAATTACTGTTGTGGAGATGTAAATGATTATCTATCTATATATTGTAACAATTTAAATAAATCAATTGCCATTTGAAAATATCAGCATTAAAGATTCTTGGTATTTATTTATATATTGGGGCAGTCATTTAAACAGTAAAACATACTGGACATTGTCATCCAATAAAAATAATATTAAACATAGCAACTGAATAAAAGTACCCACTGTGAGATTTCTGGAGTGCCTTATGCTTATCTCCAATACTAGGTTCTTCTAACAAAGAATCCTTCCTATCCTTCTTTCCAAATATATAAGACCATTCATGGTCATATGCACACACTGGTGCTATTCATGACAACTTATAAAAAAAATATATTTTATAAAACTAATATTATGAAGTTGGAAAGGGATGGTATCACTCTTTATTCAGTTTAGCTAAGTACATGTGTTTTCCCATGAGCGCCACTAGATTGTTTTCAATCTAGATAAGTATCTATTTATAGTGTACTTGAGTTCAAACTCATTCAGTACATATTTATTACACATGACTTGGATGACTATTGAACAAAATGACATTCTTATATTTTATCTATATTGATAAAATTACAAGATCCCAATATTACCAAAGTTTATACTACAGATCAAAGATTCTTATTGACATTGCTAGCTCATTAGCGTATATTGATGAACAGACATGTATAATCCTATTAATGGCTTCCAAACAAGCATGTGAAAAACATTATTGATATTGATGGCCATTTAACTAAATTATTTATCACAATAAAGGTAATAATGATGATGATGATGATAATATCATAATAATGATAATAATAGTGATGTCATAACAATGATTATAATGGTGATGTCATAATAATGATTATAATAGTGATGATGATACCAGCCATGGCTTATTAATAAACTCACAACAATAAATTCATCTTTATAAACTTATAGGCATCTATTAAAATTATCCTATTTCATACTGGGATTTAATAATACTAATGGTGATGATTGATCATAATGAATCTCTTTGCATAATATTCAATTTTCTATAAACCCCTATTTACTAAAACATATTCATTACGCTAAACGTTAAATTTAATGATTATAATTTATTAATGATGATTGATGGCGATCATAACTTTTATATAGTATTATTTGAAACATTTTAAACTAACAACATGATATCCATCTTTGATGAGGATGATCTAAATTCATGGACACAACACAATTTTAGCTTTCTATGTTGAACCATAATTATCAAAATTTGGTTATTCTAAAGCATAATCCTTAAATACTTAAATATCAACATTCTAGTTTACCTATTATTTTGCGGACGCTTAATATTTGCAAGTGATTGCTCAATATGTACGAATAGTAATACTTAATAATTGCGAGCAATGATGCTGATTTAAAATGATAGAATTAAGACAAAAAAACAAAACAAAACACAATATTCTTAATAATAACTCGGAAACCAATTAAGATATATAATTATATTTTATTAACACTACTACTCTTTCTTTCCTTCTTTACAGTTAAATCGACAATTAAATAAATGGCTTATTAATATAAAAATTCATATAAGTATAAGCAAATAAACTTAATATATAGGTTTGTCACTTCTTGATATCTCAAAATAAGCTGACTTAAATCAATATTAAAAAAAATACATATTCTATAAATGCTTATTTAAGAATTTTCTTACTTATCATATCATAAAATAAATTTCAGGTGAAACTTGTATGTGTTATTTCATTTCCATTCAAATGTAATGCCCTACTTTTTAATTTACTATTTTAAACTAATCATATATAACCTATTCTTTGATGTGTTTGGGTAAACAGTTACACATTCACGCATTCGGTAATGTTAACATATATGTTTAAAATGTATACCCAAAAATTACATATATAAAAATATCTTTTTCTTTTGCAACCTTATAGCGAAATAAAACAAAATACATATATTAATTTTTTAATATGCAACAAGATAAAATAAAAATAAAAAAACATTATAAATGCATATATCTATAGGTTGCTCACTATCATTAACATCTGAAGAACAATTAAAAAAACATTTCAACATTACAATATATAATAAAAAAATAATGAAAAATTTAAGTTTAAAGATTTAAATATGTTTGTGCTATGTTGTGAGATATTGCAAATAACTATAGATAAACAAGTCTTTAATGTTTCTGTATCAAAAAGAAAATTGCTTTGACCAGAATTAAGGTTTACTTTTAATAAGTAAAAGAATAAAATCGGTTAAAGAAAGTTCATATTTACCCGTCTACTTTTTACTTCTTATTAATGTCCTGAGTTTGAATTATCAGACGGCTTTTCTTTGCTCATCAACAACAACAAAAAAAAAAAAAATTATTGCAGATACTTTTAAGATAATGCTGAATCAATTGACTTTGCTTGTTTCTTCAATTTCCTTATTATTCACTGTTGATTGGCTTCCTTCTACCATTTAAAAGAAAAAAAGTTATTATAAGTACTTTGAATAAGTAGGTACCGGTGGATTTGCTTGTTTCTCTTCTTTAAAAAAAATAATTGCTGTTGACACTTTAGATGATTGAGGTAAATCAACAAAAATTTGATTTATGGCTTCAAACTTGGTTCTACATAGCTGTTTTAAATTTTCTTTTCCTCCTATTTCCCCTTCTCCTTTGGTTCGAAGGCAGTGAGCTCTTAATAAGACATGAACTAGGAACAAAGCATTCCATATAGCTTGCGTGGTTGGCTTCAAAATTTATCATTTTGTTGGTTATTACTGGATACATGATTTCATAGACAGATCAGCGGTTTTGACTCATTTAATCAGGAAGCAGAAAAATGGTTTAGCAATGCAGAGGCATATTATGCATAACCAAATATGTTAATATCATTTTTATAATTATTACTAACTTATAATAAATTCAATCTTGTTCCATTTCTCTCCTATTCTTTAATATTGCTTGAAAATTGCTTTATATAAACGCACATTTCATTTGCTCTTTTTTTTTTTCAACTTTCAAAGAGTGAGAAAAAAGAATTAAAGCGTTCACTCTTTTTTTTTAAAAAAAAAAGATTCGAGCTTACATTTCTGCTTAAGAATTATAACAAGGAAGGACGGACTGAGTTGAGTCTCAAAATAATAATAATAATTTAACTGATCATCTCTCTAAAGAAATTTATTACTGACTCTTAAAAAAATTTATGATTAACTGCCTAAAAAAATAGTTTTAATCGTTTATATCGCGAAAAACATCTGGAAATCTTTATCTTAAAAAAAAAATCAAAGCTTCACAAGTTTGACTTAAAATTGATGCTATCGTTACTACATCAAAGCACCTCTTTTGTAAAAATAATTTTAAGATACAGATAACAACAAAGCTGGCAATCTATAGCCATCAGAAATAAGTGTAAAAGCATCTTTGTGTTTGTACAGATCTATTCATTGTTTCACACGTGTACAATTTTTATCTCCTAATCTAACAATTTTATTTTACACCTTTCTGATTTACTCTCTTTTAACAAAATGAAAGTTAAATAAATTTAACACATATTATTTAATAATAAAAAATTATATAATAATCATAAAAAGAACTGCTTATTCATAATAATAAAACTATACATATAAATCTCTGTATATATAAAAGAATAAAAAAAAATTTTTTTTTTAAATAATTGAATACTGTATGTATATATATATATATATATATATATTTAGCATAATAGTCCTGATTTTATTGAGAGTTTGACAGTGCTGGAAAAGGTGTTTGTAGAGTTTCCTCTGACACATGACATAAGGCACAGATTAGATTTATATTTTTGTATAAATGGCAATATTAAAGAACATGAGATGTCATTAATGCATGTAGGATGATACAAATCAGGAAATTGATAAATTTTGGCTTTTGGGACCACTTTGAATGTGTGAAGTAGCTGGCAATTATTGATACCAAGCATAAGAAGGAAAATTTTGCTGGCTTCCATATATAGTATGACATATCTTTGCCAGTATGTAAATTTATTAGCCATAGGAAGGTTGTTACATTGGTGATGAGAAATGAAGCTGAGAGAGGAGAAGGTCTATCAATAGAAATTACTTATAACAGTAATTAGAGTACTGGGAACTTTTGAACAATTGATGTAACTGAGTTAATGGCTTTTTGGATATACAGAACATGGATACTGTGGAAGCCCAGACCATTACTAAAGGGTGTTCATGTAAGTATCTTAACTGAGATTGAAACTATCTTCCTGCTCCATAGTAGCTTTGTAACAAAGGGATGACAGAATGGAAATAAATAATTATGAAAATTTAAAAAATAGGCAAATAGTATGTAATTTTAGTTTATTATGAATATATTAAGTAGGTGAATTTTAGCATAAAGGGAGAGATAAGTTTTGTATAGAGAGTTGATTACCTGCATGGCATTATCTTGAAACTTGTTTTGTAAACTGTTTTTCATCACAAGTGAGCTCATGTAAAATAAAAAGCCTAAGATAGGGGTTGCACTTTACTGAAATATTTGATTGCATTCCTTTTGATATATAAAATATGCTGCTGATTGGCTCATTTTAAATCACAGTTTATACATGGTAGTAGATTACTAGTGAATGATTTACAATATGGGATGATGCTTACAAGATGGTAGGGTGGTCTGTGTTATCAGCAATGTAGGCTATGCATGGGATGATTTGGTAAGCATGTATAATGTGGATGCCTGAAAATGTCTGTTATATATGCTTCAAGAGAGAATTTATGTAAAAAAATAATAGTGTACTAAGACATGAGCCTTGTGAAATGAATTACATAGGAGTGAAAGATAGTGAACTTTTTGATTGAGAGTGATATGTATCTACTTGCTCCACAGTAAGTTTGTAATTAAATACAGCAGGGTTTTTGGAATAGTTGTGTTAGTAGCATATCAATCATAATGGAAATGGAAACAGAGTCAAATGCAGACTCAATATCTAGCTGAACTACAATTGGAGAATATTTTTACAGTCTTGAACTGAGAACCATTTAAATATCATGGCATCCTGTATGGCAGAAGAGATTTTTTTGCAAACTGCATATTGAAAATTAGAGAAAGTATATGTGGCTCTACATGATCCTTTACAACTTTTTCAGTACCTTAATTCCTAAAGGTGCCATGGAATTTGAATTAATGTTGGTAAGAGTAGAGGTTAAGCCTATTTTTTTTTGACAAGTGGGAGATCAGACATAGATACTTGTTTGAAACAAATAATATGCCAGATCACAGAAGTATAATGTGTAAAGTGTCTAAGGTGGGCAAAAACAAAAGCAGAGATTCTGTTTCAACCTGGATGACAGGATTATTTAGGGTGGTGAGATTGTCAGAAAAAGGTAGGGCTTGAAATGGGGTATCAATACCAGGTGGTCAAAATAAGTCTGAAGCTGATGCAACTGCATTGTGCATTTATAATCTCTGCTTGAAATGTGGGTATATATGATTAATTATGTTATTACCTGCAGACATACTACCATCAACTTAGATTGATCTTATAGGATGGATGGGTAGCCTAGAGGCCAGAAAATATATTTCACGGTCAATGTGTATTGATGAGTATGACAAATCATTCTTTTCTTAATGGTAAAATATTCTTTAGATTGGTTAGTAGCTTTTTGATAAGGTAAGTGCAAATAACTTTTGATGTGCATCATATGCATAGTTGATTAATGAAATTCATATATGCAACTCACCAACTAAAGCCAGAAGACATGAAAGTGGAGGTGAACTATGTGTCAGATGTTGGATGTTGAATGATATTATACATACAATGGCAAAGTACTTTTGGATTAAGATTAACTTCTATTTGTTCCTATTTCCACAACAATATATGTTTCAGAGAATAAGATTTCTGTGGTATATGAGAAGAACATAATTTTTTATGTAAATTAATGTCTGTGATGTGTAGTTCATCAAGTTTCAGGAAGAGGAATTGTCTGGAGTGATCAGAGAAAGAAATAGGATTAAGGTCAATTTAAATTAAGTGATGTAGCATTGAGGAATAAAAGTAAAGATTGATCTGTGAGGCATGTCACTTATTAGAGAACATGACAAAGTTAAAAGCAGAAAGCCTTAACCACTCATAGGTTGAAAGATTATTAGATGAAGATATTTTGACATTTGTGATTGATAAATAAGGTTAAGGTTCCCATTAAAACAGTTGAAAAGAGGGAAGAGGCAAACAAAGAGTTAATTGCCAAATCAATGGTTGAATTAACAGTCATACCAAGAGAGATATATACAAATATAATACTTAGTATTGTAATATGTCTGTGAATAGCAGATTTGAGTCTGTAAGTAATCTTAAATGATGAGAAAGGCAGCTGGGAATTAAAACAATACCAGATTCAGCTGATGGTGAAGATGTATCGCTGGAACAAGCACTGAAGCAGTGTCTATTAGAATAAGTAGTGGGGATAATATGAGATTCATTGTAAGATTTTTGTCTCAAACATGATATTGTATATTGCTTATCACTTTATTAATTGAAAAAAGTTTAGATACCAAGTTAGTAGTTCAAACATTAACTGCAATAATTTTTAGTTTCATTTATCAGGGGTTTTTAGAGTAATAAATTCTAATCATCAGTCAGAGTGGGTGTAAACTCTAATGATTTCAGGATGATCCAGATACAAAATTATGAGTTTATAACAATGGTTGATCAGCAGCAGACAAAGTTTGTAGCTCAGAAGTGTATTTATTGTTGTTGACAGGATATAGGGATAGATTGATCTATGGAGATAGATAAGAGTCATTGAGTTTTTTTAAAGATATGGATGGTTTTTACAGAGTTCATTTCCAGCATTAATCAGACAATTTCATCATCTGTTTATGATTTTTTAAGTGCTGAGTCTCTTTGGGGGGGGGGTAGGCTTTTTATTTTATTAGAAGTGTGGGGGATGAAGAGGCTGATGCAGGTGGTAAACATAGAAAAAATGCATTCATGATATGTAATAAGATTTTAAGTATGATCATTGTGATATATCTAATTGTAGATAAGAGCTTGATTGTTGCATTGGAAGGAGTGTTGTCAACAATATTATCTGAGTCAGGATTGGTTTGTATAGCAATTCAGTTAGAAACATTATCTTATCCACCTTGTGGAGTGTCAAATCAATGGCTGGTGAATCCAGATTGAGGGTGGATGAGTGTGTAGGATAGGTAGTATGTGCATAGATAAACTCTTGGCTATTGATAGATGTAATAAAGAAAAAATGTTCTATTGTTCTTATTGTCTTGGGATTTAGGTAATTGGCTGGGTTTTTTTAAAGTGAAGTCTGGAAATCAGCAGCACATTGAACAACTAAATGACCTTGATGACCACAGGAATAGCACTGGTGTTTTAAATCTTCTGATATAAAGGCATAGAATGGCTTCTTAATCAAGGATCTGCTTCAGAATTATATTTCAATCAAAATCATGGTGCAGCTGTAATTTGAAATCATAGCTATTACTATGGATGGGTATAAGAGTATCCATCAAGTATATGGATTAAAAAGCTGTAACTTTGCCAAATGATTTGCATCAAACACTAAAAACCATGAAGGATATATCCCACATAGGTATTTTTGAGCACACCTGTGATACAATTGTAGCAATTTATGTCAAATGTAATTAATGCAAAGTTTCCAAATGATTTTTGTGTGTTTCAAAATGGTCTTTTTATGTGGTCTGAAAGAACCCAATTATTGAAAACTTGGGATTTGGATGGTCAACAAAACATGCAATGTATCCCATAACCCATGCAATGATATTGTGTCAAATAATAATTGCCAAAGAAATTTATATAGAGAAACATTGATGTTTATGGAAGGTAGAATTATGGACTGAATGGCAATAAAGTTGCAAACCAACTTCTTGGGGATCAAATTATTGAACTTTTCATTGATTATCATAAAAGTATCTTTGTTGCAGAATATACAGGATGGGGATTGTGCTTTGGGTATTAAGGTCCAGCTCCCTGATATCATTAGGGATGGTTTTTTGATATTGTGGAGCTGACTTGTGAATAGTTGAAATATTGTTACTTTTGTTATTGATCAATTGAGGGTTATTTTTAGTAACATTAGCATATATTTGAATTATCTTTGAACTTTAGAATTCAATGTTTGTGAAATTAGAACTGTTGAAATATTATTACTTTTGTTATTGATAAACATTGGACTATTATTACTTTTGGTACTGGTGTATTCAAGATTATTTTTATTAACATCAGCATGTGCTTTTATTTTTGAACTTTGTAATTCAGGGTTAATGAAATTGGTGTCAGCAACCTGGGCATGCGACAGGTCAGTAGCCATATTAATTAGTAAAATACTGCTAGACAAATAAATTATTTTATAAATTTTGAATGACAAATTTAAACAAATTTGATAAATAAGTTATCAAGTGAATGACGACAAATAATTGTAATAAAAGAAAAGAATTTTATCTTGTCAATTATTGCTGTTGTTCTTTTTTTATTATTATTATTATTATTATTATTATTATTATTATTATTATTATTATTATTATTATTATTATTATTATTATTATTATTATTATTATTATTATTATTATTATTATTATTATTATTATTATTATTATTATTATTATTATTATTATTATTATTATTATTATTATTATTATTATTATTATTATTATTATTATTATTATTATTATGGTGATGATAATGATGATGATTATTATTATTATTATGAGTTAATGACCTCAGCTAGCTTTAATGATGATCATTCAATTTAGTACTTTATATTTTGTTCAAATGCCATTTCTAAGGTGTAAAATAGTTGTTAATAAATTCACTTACAAACCAAATGTACAGCATATTATTATTGTAACATTTTATTTTTATTTTTTAGATTATGGACCTTTGAAAATTTGTAAGTATTTAATTTAAGACATTATTAATTATGTTTTTATTTGACATATTTAAGTTCAAACTCTCAAATTAACAACTCATCCATTAAATTATATTCTATATTTAATCATTAAAAAAATTATAACAGTACAAATAAATAATATTTTACTGTTTGTGCAGAAGTACATCCACTTGCTATGATTGGAATTGTATGACAAAACTGATGCCATGGGAATTTTCAAGAAATATATCTTTCAATAATAATGCATTACCTGTTTATTACAAAGTCTTTAAATTGACTTATTATTGCCTTTTTAATTTACTTCTTCCTATGTTATTATTCTTCATGTAATGTTTGGGTGTCTTTTAAATTAAAGTTTAATGCAAAATAGTGATTTTCTGTTATCTAAAAAAACTGAAATAGTATCAAAATAATTACTTATTGCATTTTTAATATATTGTTTATTATAAATATGATTATATAATGCCAACTAGTGTAAAATACTATGAAAAATACAACATGAAATCATTCCAGTATTACTTTAGTTTATTAGACCATGAGAAATCTTTTAAATTGAATTTCAATTTGATTAACACAAGAATGTTACACAAAGAAAGAAACCATATGAAAAAAAATTAAAGAATCAAAAGAGAAACTCTAGTAAATGGGTAATTCATATCTACAAAAATATACATCACTTGAAAAATTATATGACATTCATCCTTCCTCTACATAGATTCAGTAGTTAATCATTACAAATAAAGTAACTAAATTCCTTATAAAGTATATTGTAATGGTATATGCCATTACATTAATTTAAAATTAGAATAAAAATGGTTTTCAGTTCATAAATAAAAAAACTAAAAGCTAAAATTAAAGAATTGTTCAATGTTTTATATATATATATATATATATATATATATATATATATATATATATATATATATATATATATATATATATATATATATATATATATATATATATATATATATATATATATTTGCACAGATGCAAAACTTTAAAAATTATTTTTCTTTTAAAAAAAAAAATATTTGAACATACTTTTTTATAGAAAAGTACAAGATCTAAGATAAAATATTTTTGTAAATGGAAATGATGTGTTTATTAATTATTGAAAAGCAAGCTAGCTCTTGGGGATCTTATATAAAAAGTCAGATGAAATATAGATAAGAGAACAAAAATAAATTAGATGTCCAATAGAAGCAGCAATAAAGGCTCAGACCATAATGAAAAATTGGAACAGGAAACCATTGTTCAGTGAATCTGGACGATCGGTATAAAAGAAAAAATATTGAAATTAAGAACAGTTCCAGCTTGATTTTGTGAGAAGAGTGATAAGATGCACTTGTTGCTCTCTCTCACTTATTTCAAATGAAATGAATGTAATACCAGGATTGAATCAGCTAAGGCCGCCTTTGATAGACTGGTCTTCAAATAAAGACTTTGTGGGAATTGACACCAGGAACCGGGAGCTCTTCTACTGTAAGATATAAACAGAAAAATTTTACTACAAGTAATTAACAACTTTAAAGATTTGACAAGCTAAATATAATTTTTTTAAATGAACTTTAATCTGACTTTTCAAATCAATTATTAATGTTTAATTTTTATACATTTGAGTTTGCTAAAAATCATTTTCATTTTTATTAATATTTGTTGTATAAATTATTTAAATGCATTAAATTTAAGTTGGGTATAGACACTTGCATGGATTCATTAACATTTAATTATGTTTTGTTTTCATATTTGATTAGGATATATAGACATTCAGTAAATAATGATACCTTACGGTGAATATCTAAAATGTATTTATTCTGATGTCTTTTAAGTTATTGGTGTCAATGCAGCATCTTATGATAAATGCCATTGGGTTTCTTGTAAATTTCCCTCTGCAATTCCATCAATGACTTTATATTTTGATCGTTTATTTTTATTTTGAAATGTTTTTGACTGTAAAATCTATGTAGCTGATCTATACTCAATATTATAAAACAAACTTTTATAAAATTCATCTGTGCAAAATTATATAAATGTTAAAATTAAGTCGGGCATGAATGGCTATATAGATTTGTAAAGTTATATTAATTAATTAAGGGAGGGTTAATCTTAGGTTATTTGTTTCGTAGTTGGATTAGGTCAATGGATTGGATATATTGGTGTAATTAGTAAATGTAGTATGAGGTCTGCCATGTGCAGGATCACATTTTACACCGCACACACCCTTTTTGCCTATGGAAGGGGATAGTAAGACAGAAAACGCAGTCCCTTCCTATGGAGTTTTTTTTTTTTATTC
The DNA here is from genome assembly GCA_028023455.1 of Epiperipatus broadwayi. Taxonomy (NCBI): domain Eukaryota; kingdom Metazoa; phylum Onychophora; class Udeonychophora; order Euonychophora; family Peripatidae; genus Epiperipatus; species Epiperipatus broadwayi. The sequence goes on along the minus strand of JAQFVV010001994.1, from coordinate 11,687 downwards.
TTGCCAGGTAGATGTAGCATTCCTGTCTGGATGAGAGTCAAGGTCTTCTCTAACCATGCTGTTCAGATGCACATTCCTGACAGTATGGTATTTTGTGCTGTCGTATTCATGTTGCGTTGAATACATCGATGTATCAAATGGATTGACATCGGTTTGACTGCAAACTTTTGACCTAAGGTTAAATAAGAGATAGCATATTTTCTTTTCAAATGCAATCTATGTAGTTTATTCATACTCGACACTCTTAAAAAAAATATTAAATTCATCTGTGAGGATGGTTTAAAATTTTAAAATAATAATTTAAATTAAAAGTTAATATTAAAATCTAAAATAATAAATGTTATTCCTCAAATTTTAAATATTATATATGTGCGTTAATAAATGTTTGTGTATTATTTACTGGCAGTGGCTTTTATTTTTTTTATATTTTTAAGATAGAGATTAAATAAAGATATATATATATATATTATCTCTGCGTCTTCACTGAGCTAGTGACTGGGGCTAACGGTCTAGATATAAAATAAAAAATTTTCTTGACTTACATATCTGCCTACTCTATAAATTTTCCAGGTTCAAATGCCTGGTGGCACCCTGTAGTGCAGATACGGTAAAACTCCATTGATATCAGACCATTATTATTATTATTATTATTATTATTATTATTATTATTATTATTATTATTATTATTATTATTATTATTATTATTATTATTATTATTATTATTATTATTATTATTATTATTATTATTATTATTATTATTATTATTATTATTATTATTTATTTATTTATTTATTTGAACAATTATTATAATTTTTAAAGGATATATATATGATCACTAGATGGAGCTTACAAATAGCTCGAAACAAGCTTTGTTTTTATAAGTGCCAAAACAGATAGAATTCAAAATCTTTATCATTATCCCTACCTTCAGACCAATTGGTTTTGAGCTTATGGCTCACCACATGGAGGGCTGGGAGTCTAGAAACTATATCTAAATTACTAACTCAAAAGTCAGCAGTTATAAAACACATTTCTATTAATTTGAAAGCATGAATTTATCAGACATGTAAATGTCTTCAAATCTAGTCTTACAAACTAGATAGCTATATGAGTCTGAATTCAGCTCAGTTTCACCATATTGTAATAGCCTATGTAATATATAGCATTGCAAAAACCTTCAAAGGTACACTTATAATAATTAATACAAGTTATAAATTTTGTAACTTGCTTTTAAGCTTGCATTTTTATGATCACTAGATGGAGCTTATCAATAGTTTAAACAAGCTTTTGTTTTTATAAGTGCTGAAAGAGATAGATTTCAAAATCTCTATCATTATCCCTACCTCCAAAGCAATTGGCTTCAAGCTTAAGGCTCACCTCAGTGGAGGGCTGGGATTCTAAAAACTAGATCTAAAATACTGATTCCAAAGTCAGCACTTATAAAACACATTTCTATCAATTTAAAAGCATGAATTTATCAGACATGTAAATGTCTTCAAATCCAGCCTTACAAACTAGATAGCTATATAGGTCTGAATTCAGCTCAGTTTTACCATATAGTAATAGCCTCTGCAATATATAGTATAGCAAAAACCTTCAAAGGTACATTTAAATTTATATATATATATATATATATATATATATATATATATATATAATATATATATATATATATATATATATATGCATAATGTGTTTGGATTCATTTGTGAAAACAAAATAATATATATTATTATTAATTATTTGTATTATTAGTATATTTTATTAAAACAAAAGCTTATATATATATATAAGTGTATTTATGTCCTTGGGTTAAATTAAATTTTTTATTGATTAATGATATAATCTAATGTTTTGACTTTATTTGTGTACTAAGTTTTTTATGAGTTCCACATCCACCATATTGGATTTTTTTTTCATTTGGGTTGAATATACAATTTTCAAAATAACTTTAACTTATTATATGCAAAACCAAAATATTATAAGTTAGCATAAAGTTTACAAATTATGAATGATGTCATTATAAAATAAAATTTTAATTCATTTTAAATTTAATAATTTAAATATTTTTAAGGCCAACAATTTTATATTTGTATATAATTTTAAAATGTTTAAAGATAAATTTTAAAAATGAACTTTTTATGACAAATTTATTATATTCATCCTAAATTTTGAATTAAAATGATGTAAAATTCTTTCGTGTGCTATTTTATTCTCACTAACAAAAAAATAATCAAAGGAGAGTCTCTTAAGTTTTTGTTTTAAAAAATACTTTGGATATATCTGAAATACATTTTTTTATCTAACAAAGCATATATATATATTGTAATGTTTTTCATATTACTAGGCCACTATACGCCTCAAATTTATATTTGAGCATGAGTTGATCAAGCTGTATCAAAAAAAAAAGAAAGTTGTATTTCTATTCTCAACACAGCTATTTTTCCTGATCAACTTTGGCCTAGAACTATTACCGAGTACAATCGTGAGCAGAACCAGTTTTTAATTTCTACTTGAGGGCGCCAGAGTCGTTAGACCCACTGAGACTGCGTCAAACATATTGCAGCCCGTAAGGTAATAATTATACGATCTGAGTTAACATTCTCGTTAAGAAGAAGATATCCCCATTTTTTCTTAATTACGGAAATTAAATCTATCAAGAAAAAATAATTTGTATACCGATCTAAGTTAAATAACTAAAGGTAAAACTTAAATAGAATAGCATTAATTTTATACACGTACAATGAAAGTGAAGTTAATAATAAAGATTTATTCTAACTCGTCAAGCATTCAATATTTATGATTAAGACAAAATTATAATGTTGGAAAAGATTGTGCATATGAATTCAATAAATTGATTCAAATATTGGAGTAATAATTATTTAGTCTTATTTTCCATAGTAACAGTTTGGTTCATTTCTCAGTTCGCAAATCTTCTGATCCAAGAAAAATTTATGGGATAACATTTCCATTCAACTCACTATTCATAAAGCTTTATGTAAAAAAAATTATGGCCATTTACTTACCGGTAAGTTGACATTAAGTAGATCATCGATCTTCCCGACATACATATCAGTTAGTGGGTAGTCCGCAGTAGTTGTTTTTCTTTTAGTTTTATTTCCGAATCTCCGATCTAATTTAGGTAGCCAGATGACGATCTAGGTGACTTTTTTCGAGAGAAAGTGTCGGCAAACGATAGAGTTCTACTCACTCATGGCGAGCGATTTCAGTTCGTATCTAAGTGGACACATTTTATTAAAAAAAATACGAGGCACTTCAAATTGCTCAGCACTATTGGAACAATAAGAGAAAAAAGACCCCTTTTCCAATCTGTCGGCTCCTTTTATACTCCTAGATTCTTTTTAGAAGCTCTGCGCACGTTCTTTTTTTTTTGTTCTACTTTATAAACTTCTACATTATTCTCCTTTTCTTATTACAAAGTCTGTTTTTCCGTTAAGAATTTCTGCCATTTTTAATTACTATCAGAAAGTTGTTTCTGATAGCAATCTTTCACCTTTTGAAATTTCTTTTCACTATTTGAATCAATGATTCAATATGCACTTTCCAACATTGAATTTATTTTAGTTAACTTATTTCTAAAAAAAAAAAAGAAAAATTAAACTTTCACTGTACGTTTTTTTTTCTTTAAAACATTATGCTACAAAAAAAAATAAAGATCGTGTTCGCTCTCCTTTCTTTTTTTTATAATACCTAATATTAAAAAGTAATTTGTACCGTATATATAAATAAATGGTACAATACCACCGGGGCAGGGGAATGAGAATAAAATATGGGTTTGAACTAATTTTATTCTTAATAAGTCTTTATGGAGTACTTCTAACCCATGTCCTAGTCTTATATGGTTTCAGTGACCTAGCGTTATAGGTACCCCTTTCTCCTTCACCATTCTTTAAAGTGAAAGCATTTGGACCATTCTTTGGGCTGATTTGGTAAGGTCCCTCATACAAATTTTGGAACTTTTTAAAAATATGCTCCCCAGTTTGACTCACAGGGTTCATTTTTACCCATACTGTATCCCCTGTTTTAAACTTATCAGTCAGGCCTCCTTTCTGCTGGGTTCGGAGCTTGGCACAGTGTTCCAATTTTTTTCTTGCTTCTTCATGATCTCTCCCTTTATCAATGTTTTCTGGACCAGCGGGTAACTTGGATTGGTACAATCTAGGTATTGCTTGTCCGAAGTGAAGTCTTACAGGTGCAAATCCGGTAGATTCATTATGAGACCAATTTATGAAATTTATCACCTTGGGAATTGTTTCACCCATCCTCTATGGTTGGATGCAGTATATACCCTGAAGAGACATCCTAACTCTCTCATCACCCGCTCACTAGGGTTTGATTGCGGATTTCGTATGGATGACAATATGTGTTTTACCTCCATCCTCTCTATCTACTGTTGCCAATCATAAGATGTGAACGGCGTACCGTGGTCTGACAAAATAGCTTTTGGTTTGCCTACCCTTTTAAAATATTGTACCTCAAGGGCTCGTATGGCATTCTTGGTATTGGCTTGGGTCACCGGATATGCTGACACCCATTTTGAAAAAAGGTCATATACTACTAGTAGATATTTCATTTTCCCGAAAGCTGGCAATGGTCCATAGAAATCAATAGCCACCAGGTCATTGGGTTCTCTAGGGATGATAGAATTCAATGGACCTTGATACAACTTGTTTGCTGGTTTTGTCTTCTGACACATTTCACATGAGCTTACTATCCTGGTGACCCATAGAAATCAATAGCCACCAGGTCATTGGGTTCTCTAAAGATGATAGAATTCAATGGACCTTGATACGACTTGTTTGCTGGTTTTGTCTTCTGACACATTTCACATGAGCTTACTATCCTGGTGACCTGTGCTCTCATATTCGGCCAGTGGAACCATGTCCTCAATAAGGCTTCCACTTTATTTACACCATAGTGCCCATACAAATGATGTGTGTAGTCAATAAGTCCTTCCTGTAAACTTTCTGGTATGATCATTTTCCATTGATCCCTTCGAGGGTCTGTGATATACCATAGTATCCCTTCTTTCAGGTGGTATCTCTCATCAGTGTTAGCATCTGCTGTCTCTCCCGCTTCATCTTTGTCTTCTAGTTGATCAATAATTTTTTTGTAGGTTGGGCTTTGCCGTTGTACCTTTCCTAAGTGTCTCAATCCTTCTTCTACTACAGCATCTGTTTCTAATTCTACACTTGCCAAACAGATATCTTCCATCTGCAAATGGTCCTGGGTATCAGGAACAATATTCCGGCTCAATGTGTCGGCTACCACATTTTCAGTGCCCTTACAATACTGGCTGGAATAATTGAACTCCTGGAGAAAAAGGCTCCATCAGATTAGCCTACTATTTGTTAAATAACTGTGATTTAAGAACTCTAGGCTCTTATGATCTGTCCTAACAATCGTTTCCAATCCTATCAAGAATTGGCGGAACTTCTGAAATGCCCACACCACAGCCAAGGCCTCTTTATCTGTTACACAGTAATTAATCTCTGCACCTCTCAGTGGTCTGCTGACAAAATAAATTACACCCCAGGTACCATCTACTTGAGCTTGCATAAGAGCAGCACCTAACCCATATCCACTACTATCTACCTGAACAATAAACGGTTTCCTTAAGTCAGGGTAAACCAACATCACTTGACTAAGGAATTTCTCTTTAATAACCCTAAAATTGGTCTCATGCTCTTCCGTCCATTTCCATGACATTCCCTTACGTAATAATTGCAGCAGAGGCTCCATGTCTGAAGCAAAGTTTTTGTAAAATTTATTGTAGAAATTACACATCCCCAAAAATGATCTCACCTGTTTTGGTGTTCGAGGGGCTGGGAAATCTCGTATTGCCTGGATTTTGTCCGGGTGGGGTCTAATTCCATTGGCATTAATTAAGTGCCCTAAGAAATTCACTTCTTCCACTGCTAAACAGCTTTTTTGCAAATTAATGCGAATATCCTTCATATTGCACTCTTGTAGAAACAACTTGAGGTGTTGTAAGTGTTCCTGGGCATTATTGGATGCAATAATCACATCATCCATGTAAACAGTGATTAACTTTTTGATTTCTGGGCACAGCACATGATCGAGACATTTTAGCAGGCCTGCTTCACTATTCTTGAGACCAAAAGGCATTCTGTTAAATTGGTACAATATACCATTATATCGAAATGCTGTGTACTTCCGGTCAGCAGGGTGTAACCTGATCTGCCAATAGCTGGCAGTCAGATCTAACGTGGAAAATATCTTTTTTTCCCGGAATTTATTTACCAACTCATTAATTGGAGGTGGAACATTTTGATCTGGCCATGTAATCTTGTTCAATTGCCTGGCATCCAAACACAGTCGTATGGTTCCATCTTTTTTTTTTTACAACCACCAATGGGTTATTATATGCTGACGAACCCTTAGTGATAATATCCCACTCCTCCATTTTAGCTAATTCTCTCTCTACCTCAGCTCTATAGTGGTGTGGCACTGGGTATGATCTTGCCTGGTATGGTGTACTGTCAGCGATCTTGATCCTGTGCTCATACCCTTTAATAACCCCGGGTTTATCTGAAAAATTCGATTTATATTCATTTAAGACTTCTTTTAGGTCCTCTTTCCATCCTTCCTTCACTCCCTTTATTACTTCATCAATCCGTGCCTCTATTGAAGGCTGTTCTATCTCAACCTCCATATTACATACGTTTTGCTGGTTCATTCTCATCCGCGACCCAAACTCCACTTCTTCCCCATCACAGATAATCTTTTCATCTTTATAATTGATCACACACCCAGTTTTGTGCATAAAATCTGACCCCAATATGGCTTCATGTACCAACCCTTTTAGAATTAATAGCGTGTGGGGCATAATTTTATCCCCTATCTTAATTTGCACCCAAACCTGTTTTGAGCCCAATTGTGCCTTTTTGTTATTTGCTAATGTTATTAGCGTGCTTTTCACTGGTAGAGTTGGTATCTCTATGGGTTGGCTCCGCATGCGCTCATACGTTGTTTCTGACATTACCGATATCTGGCTGCCAGAATCCCACAATGTCTCTACTTTGACATCGTTTATTTGCAAAACAACCTTTGGGCATTCTTGAGATGTGTACTTAATCGATTCGCCATCCCACTCACAAATAAGATTATCTATCCTCTTTTCTTCTGTTGTTCTACTGATCACTTTATTTCTTTTCTTTTTCCTTTTTTTTTTACTGGTTCTTTTATTTCTTCTTTTAATTCTCTGACCATCTCTGCCATTTCTTTTTTTATTTCTTCTTTGAATTCTGTCATGCATTCGTATAATAGTTTTTTTTTTATTAAGGGTTCCATGCCCTCTTTTAATTCTTCCGCACTTTCTGCCATATTTTGTATATTTTTATTACTTCTCAATTTCATATATGGCCGTGTTGCTTATTTTTGCTACCGTAAACAAAATCTTAACGCTATCAATTGTTACGATATAAATACAATATTTTATTTTGTTTTGCTAATAAATTCGTTCACCGACACCCTCTCTTTTATCACCCTATAATCTCCCGTCCCCTTCTACCTTTATCGTCACTTCTTACCTTTGATCGGTTTTATTTATTATTTAATAATTTATACGCTATTATTTTCTTTCAATATAGCCTTCTTTAAAATCCTACTCTAAAAAAACTTTTGTAATCATACGCAATAACTTTTTAGATTTGCGCACTATTTGTGGTCATATTTATTTTCCGGCTACGGACATTAAATTCTCAATTTTATGCCGTTTTTAAATTTTCTCAGGTCGTGGTTTTTTTTTCTTTTCGTAAGCCTCGAGTTGGGCAAGCCATTGTAACGTTTTTCGTATTACTAGGCCACTATACGCCTCAAATTTATATTTGAGCGTGAGTTGATCAAGCTGTATCAAAAGAAAAAAGAAAGTTGTATTTCTATTCTCAACACAGCTATTTTTCCTGATCAACTTCGGCCTAGAACTATTACCGAGTACAATCGTGAGCAGAACCAGTTTTTAATTTCTACTTGAGGGCGCCAGAGTCGTTAGACCCACTGAGACTGCGTCAAACATATTGTAGCCCGTAAGGTAATAATTATACGATCTGAGTTAACATTCTCGTTAAGAAGAAGATATCCCCATTTTTTCTTAATTACGGAAATTAAATCTATCAAAAAAAATAATTTGTATACCGATCTAAGTTAAATAACTAAAGGTAAAACTTAAATAGAATAGCATTAATTTTATACACGTACAATGAAAGTGAAGTTAATAATAAAGATTTATTCTAACTCGTCAAGCATTCAATATTTATGATTAAGACAAAATTATAATGTTGGAAAAGATTGTGCATATGAATTCAATAATTTGATTCAAATATTGGAGTAATAATTATTTAGTCTTATTTTCCGTAGTAACAGTTTGGTTCATTTCTCAGTTCGCAAATCTTCTGATCCAAGAAAAATTTATGGGATAACATTTCCATTCAACTCACTATTCATAAAGCTTTATGTAAAAAAAATTATGGCCATTTACTTACCGGTAAGTTGACATTAAGTAGGTCATCGATCTTCCCGACGTACAATTCAGTTAGTGGGTAGTCCGCAGTAGTTGTTTTTCTTTTAGTTTTATTTCCGAATCTCCGATCTAATTTAGGTAGCCAGATGACGATCTAGGTGACTTTTTTCGAGAGAAAGTGTCGGCAAACGATAGAGTTCTACTCACTCATGGCGAGCGATTTCAGTTCGTATCTAAGTGGACACATTTTATTAAAAAAATACGAGGCACTTCAAATTGCTCAGCACTATTGGAACAATAAGAGAAAAAAGACCCCTTTTCAAATCTGTCGGCTCCTTTTATACTCCTAGATTCTTTTTAGAAGCTCTGCGCACGTTCTTTTTTTTTTCTTTGTTCTACTTTATAAACTTCTACATTATTCTCCTTTTCTTATTACAAAGTCTGTTTTTCCGTTAAGAATTTCTGCCATTTTTAATTACTATCAGAAAGTTGTTTCTGATAGCAATCTTTCACCTTTTGAAATTTCCTTTCACTATTTGAATCAATGATTCAATATGCACTTTCCAACATTGAATTTATTTTAGTTAACTTATTTCTAAAAAAAAAAGAAAAATTAAACTTTCACTGTACGTTTTTTTTTTTTCTTTAAAACATTATGTTACAAAAAAAATAAAGATCGTGTTCGCTCTCCTTTCTTTTTTTTTATAATACCTAATATTAAAAAGTAATTTGTACCGTATATATAAATAAATGGTACAATATATATATATATATATATATAGAGAGAGAGAGAGAGAAAGAGAGAACAAGTTATTGTATTTGTATTAAAAATAATATTGATAAAATACAATTTTTATAGTATATTATAACAATACAGATTTTGAATCTGGTCTATGGACATGGATGCCCAAGCTCATAACCAATATTCGTCAAATATACCACAATCCCTTTAATCACATACTAACCTTTAGTGACATATATATGATAATATGATGAGGCCACCCTCAGCCATAATTGTAACTGACTTATTGATCCAGTCATTAATTATAAGGTGGAACCAATCTCACATTACCTAAGTATACCAGAATATTTATAAGTTCTGGCAAGACATATTATTAAGGACTACAACAGTGCAACTAGTCAACTCAGATTTAAACCTATAACCTTTGAGATCATATCAGCTCCAGATCAACTCAGTGGTGATGTTGAATTATTTAATTAACTTGATGATATAAATGCACAGATAAAAAGTGAACAAAGGCAGAATAGTTGTAACAATAATAATAACAGTTTATTTCAGTAGGTAACATATGAGTGGAATTTACACCCACTGAAAGCATTTGCATTAGAAACAATCATATTAAAAACACAACAAATATATGATGCATACACATCTAATTATAAATTAAATATTTATATAACATATAGATATAAATTAATATAGTTAGTAATTAACTATTTAGGGAAAACGATTTTTAAAAATATTTATACACATTCATAAATATAGTGAAACTAATAGTTTGTTATTTCAGTTCTTATATTTAGCCCTTTTATAATTACATCAGATTATTTGTCCAAGAAGAAAATGTAGACAATTAACAATTTATCCATGTATAATATTTTCAGTAACGACATTTATTTTTTCCCTTTAGCTCAGAGTATTATTGTATATTTCTCATTTAATCACAGTTTAAAAATGAATTCTCATTTTATTATTTATTTCTATGAAGAATATAATTTCACAAATTTATCCATGTGGTGTTTTTTTTTCTTTTTGAAAAAAGATTAATTCTTTTAAACTTTAGTAAAGTTAATGTGGCATTTCCAGTGACCAGTCCATGGTTAACTGGTCATTTTCTGTCAATCGTTTTTTACCCCTTAGATAAGGCAAGTTTAACTATTTACTTATGATAAAATAGAATGAAAAAAATAAATTTTCTTTTTATGCTAAGTTATTCAGCTAGATATTTCCTGTTAATTCTTCTTCCGTGGAATCCTGTACAGTTGACGTAATAAACTGCTAGAGCTTTTCAGTCTATCATTTGTTTAATGTTTATAGCATATATTTATAAAACCATCACACTTGCATATATATGCATTTTGTTAGTTTTCACAATAATTCTATGAGAAATGTGAACTGGGCTGACTGGACTGGCTGTTGAGCTTGTGATCATCTTTTTTATATGTTAAAGACTTAATTCCATTCATTCTATCTCTATAATGTGTTATTAATAAATATATAACATCAATAAATTTTAGTTACAGAAGCTAACTGTTACGATTTTAAAGTTTATCTCACATACGTTTTGTGAATAGTTTATTTGTTATCAAAAATAAGTTTTTTTTTTTTAAAAAAAACCCTTTTGGAATTATTATTATTAAAGACTGCATTTTGATAAATATATAGGAAAAGTATGATTATTCATCACTATTGGAAATTGGAGAAAGAGAACATGGGATTTTTTGTTGTTTTAGTACTAGAAATGTATTAATTTTGAATTATTGAATTTTTATAAAGTGAAAGTTAATTCAAATTTTTATAAAAGATAACTTCTATAAACTGTTTGTTTCCCTCTCTCTTTCTCCAAAAACTGATTTTTATAATCAGTTAACAAAATTCTTTTTTTCTCTTTGATTTGTATAGAATATTTGTTTTTAAGACAATCTTATATCAACCACACATACAGAACAGGAATAAACACATTTTGCAGTAAGGTTTTAAATTAAATCACTTTTAATTGAGTATTATATCTATTTTAACTCTTTATCGACTCAGGGTTTCACAATTTACATGCTGTTAATTATTAGCTACTCCAGATGGCTACATTACCTCCATATAACATGGGAAACAAACTGAGTTGAACAACTTTTTTGTTAAAGCTTGGCTTAATTCAACCAATTTTATTTCACAGTTAAAAGAAAAGAGGTATTAATATTTCCAGAGACTTACAAATTGAGAAACAATTCACTAAGTCATTTTGGGTCAAAAGTAGTTTTTACTTTATATTGCTAAATATAAATTGAGATACCAGCTGCATGCCACTCCAATACTATGATGGCAGAAAACTTCACCGTAAGTATGCAATGCAACATGAGTTTCCAGAAAATCTATTTTAATTTCAGCATATACTATCCTGATAGGCATCGCTGAAGAAAACAATAAGGAACTACTTGGCAAAATGAA
>JAQFVV010001993.1:0-38555 GCA_028023455.1 Epiperipatus broadwayi | reverse complement strand
GTGTTCACCTTAAGATGTCACTACTTCTAGGTAAATTCCTAGAAATATACAGTTTCACCAGCCTTCTCCCAACAAAAAAGGAATTTTTCTACATTATAAACGCAGAAAAGTCCTCATGTTATGTTGGACAGAGGAGGCTGCAACAGAAGCCAACACAGAGACTTCTTTCTATGATAAAACACAGAAAGAGTTCCTGATGGTTGCCGGTTATGGCTTTTTTCCTATGCTAAAAGCAAAGAGAAAGAAATGCCTTGATCGGCTGCCATAGTAGTCGATTTTGTACATTTTCTTGTAATAGTAGAATATCTATTTTCTCTGTAGTTTCGTGTGAGAGTGTGTATCTTTGAAGCAGTTGTAGTTTTTTAAAATTTGATAAGACGTCTATTTTTTTAATGTGTTGTAACTTACTTTACTGTTGTAAGTTTAGTAATAATGTCCTGAAGATTCCATTATGAAGGGGTAACCCTCAAAAATTGCTTTTAAGGGTGCAAAAGGGAAAAAAATTAAAGGATCACGTGAAAGGTACCGTTTTCATGAGAATTCGTCCATGACCAGTTACTTTTGCTATATATATACGCACAAACAAAAACAACCCACTGTCTAATTATTAGGAATTACGTGTCCGAAAAATAAAATTAGTCAGGTATTATTTTTTTTTGTTTTGTTACATTTATTATTTCAAAATAAAATTAGTTTTTATATCTACACACTAACAAAAACAATCCAGTTCCTGATTAATTACTGCCTTTAAAAAAAAAAAAAAAGCTAATTCAATGGGGTTTGATTTTTTTCAATGGAGTCTTTGAATTACGGTTTGTTTGTTTTTATATATACACAAGATTTACCAAAAAAAATAGAAACCCACTTTCTGATTAATTACTGTTAAAAGAAATGCAAATTAGTCGGCTATCATTTTTAAATTTAGTATTTCAATAATGGTACCCTTTTTATATAGACAGACTTAACAAAAAGAACCCATTTTCTGATTCATTACTGTCCCCAAAAAAGAAAACGGAACTTAGTCAGGTATCATTTTTTAATAGAGTCTTTTAATGATGGTCCTTACTAATAGTAGTCAGGTATCAATTCTAAATTTTAGTATATAGATTATGTTATTTTTGATAGATTTAGAATTACACTTGCTTTTTTAATAAAATGAGTGATTTACTCTTGATCAAAAATACCGTAACTTTAAAAAAAGACACACATAAAGTCCAAAAAAAAAAAAAATGAGAAAAAGCCCCGTAACTTTAAAGACACACACAAACTCAAAAACAATCTAAGATTAGTAAACATTGACTTATTAAGTCTTGCTTTTGAATCAAATTATTGATTTACTCTTGTAAAAAAAAAAGACTGTAACTTTAAAAAGACACACGTAAAGTCAAAAAAAAAAAAAAAAAATTAGAAAAACACTGTAACTTTAAAGCCACACAAACTCAAAAACAAAATAAGATTAATAAACATTTACAAAAATGAAAAAAACTAACATCATATAATAGTATTAGTTAGTAGAATATTTTATTACAAATCTAAGAAATCAGATCTTTTTAGATCAAATCGATCATTTAGGTCCGGCCCGGAATCGTTATATGTATATATTTTTGATTAGCATCAACGCCATCTTAAGGCGAACACCAAGGATGAGAATACAACCAGTTTTTCTTTTTAATCATTACTTTTTGTTCTTTTAATTATGTATTTTGAAATGAGTCAGATGATTTCAGCCATATATGTTCTTCCATATTCACATGGTATTTCATAGATGCAGTTTTTGTTTTTCAATATTTGCAGTTTGTGTTTTATAGAAGTTACAATTTTTCATAGGGCACATATGACTTTGGAAAGGAATCTTAATATACTGATCACATATTTTCTTTAGTTTAGCTGCAATTACTAATATCTATGGATACACTTTAATACCTATAATTATTTCTTATGGTGTTTCTTTTAATTGGCTATTTCATAATGACAGCTGATGGATAAGTATTTTTTATGAGAGTTTATGCTATATGATTTTTTTTCCAAGTTATTGGTTTCTGAATAAAATTTTTTATTCTGATTAGAGTGTGTGAGTTTTCTTTTGATTGTAATTTTGATTTTGCTATGAGGGAATCTTGTCAAAAGAAAATTAAGAACTGTAGTGTCTGTTCTTGTTTTAATTCTATTGTGAATTTAATTAAAAGAACATAATTATTGATAGTATCCAGAATGATTGTAGTAATACTTTACCATATGGTCATAGAAAAGCCAGATTTTAATTGTAGATAGAATTTTATTTATGGTTGTAATTTCAAGTTCTTCCATGTAAATATTGCTGATCAGAGATAGCAATAAGGAATCAAAAAGCATCTTTTGATTTTGTTGGAAGAATTCTATAGTATATAATAATAGTATGCTGTGCAGAATGTTAAGTGTAATTAAACTATCAATTGGAAGAATTATTCTGGTTTGTACACTACTATTGTTATTTAATCTTTTTTTTACATTAAATAATGCTTCATCACAGAGTACTTCTGTGATTAAGTTTTTCACATCAAAATTTACCGATATGTCAGTTCTGTCACTTTTCATATTGATTAATTCTACAATTTTCTTAGAATCTCTAACACAGAACTGTCTCTTGTATGCCAAAGGACTAAGAACATTAGAATTTTTGATATAATGATTTTTCAGAATTAACAATAGATCTTAATAAAACCTGGCCTTTATTGATATTAGATGACCACAAAGATGTGGAATTTTTGCCAAAATATGTCAATCTAATTTTTTCTGAATCATTGAAATAGCTGTGATCAGGGGTGCTTTCTGAATAATATTTACAGTCGTGATTCATAGCTAGTATGGGACTTTTAGTCTGTTGGGAGAAGCTCTTATTGTATCATAATTACTATTATCCATTTACAAATGTTACATTGCTCTTGTTAGCAGAAAGAATGCTTATAGATTTGTTTAGTTTAATATTTAATAGATTTTTCTCTCAACATAAGTGATATTAAATTTGTATTGTTGGTATCTCATTTTCCAGCATAATTTTGTTTTCTCTTAACAAAGTCTCACTTGTAGTCTAAATAATTCTGTCTGGGAATGAATTAGAGGATTTAGTTATAAGCTTTTAGAAGCTGATTGGAAAACTCTTATGAAATCTTTATCAGTAAATTTATTTTTTTACAAAGATTGTTGAAGTCAACATTGAGAAGGGTGTAAGACAAGGTGACTCCATATCTCCAAAATTTTTTACAGCTGTGCTGCAAGAAATATTTTGTGGATTAAAATGGGAAGCTAAAGGAGTGAAAGTAAATGGAGATTATTTAAGTCATTTAGATTTTGCAAATGATGTACTTGTTTTTGCAACTTATGCTTCAGAGCTGCAGGAAATGTTGCAGGAGTTATCAGATGAAAGTAGGACTAAAGATAAATGTTAAAAAGACTAAAGTAATGTTTAATGGATTTGCTCAAAATATAAAAATAAAGATTGATTATGATGAGTTAGAAGAAGTTAACAGTTACAAACACCTTGGTCAGATTATTAATACAGATGGAAACATAATGGATTAAATTAATAATAGAATTAAACTTGGTTGAAGTGCTTTTGGTAGAAATAACTTGATACTAAAAGGAAATATACCTATATGTTTGCTCAAAATATGAAAATAAAGATTGATTATGATGAGTTAGAAGAAGTTAACAGTTACAAACATTTTAGTCAGATTATTAATACAGATGTAAACATAATGGATGAAATTAATAATAGAATTAAACTTGGTCGGAGTGCTTTTGGTAGAAATAACTTGATACTAAAAGGAAATATACCTATGTGTCTGTAAAGGAAGATTTTTAATAAATGTGTTTTACCTGTTCTTACTTATGTATCAATAATGAAAGAAAGAAACAGTGCACTGGCAAAGACAGTACTATCAGGCTTCTGAATTTTAGGCTATTAAGATCATATATAATTTTCAATGATCATCCAATTTTGACAGGCAATGTCTTCCAAATTATTTATGAGGAGTAATAGTTTTAATTTTAACAGTATACAAGCCGAACACGAGTATCAGTTTTGAAAGAAACTTTTTAAATTCCAACCATCAATAAAGATATTAAATGTATATATATTTTGCTCTAAATCTTTTTTTTTTCTGACTCTGTATAATATCTTACTTTTCTCATACGACACTTATTAAACCTATTATTTTGAAATTTCCTTGTGAGTATATGACATTTTTAGTTATTAAAATGATTCTAAAATTTTAAATACAATTTCAATTAATATTTATGCCTTGGATATTATTGTGAAAGGAAGTTTTGATAAACAGATCTTCGAATTATTGCTTGCAAGTAACAAGCACATGGTATACCCAGCATGCAAATAACACTTTATTTTTCGAAATAGTAATCTATTAACCGAAATATAATTTGTATTACTTTAAAATGTATTGAAAATATTAATTGAAAGTGTAAAAAAAAAGTTTTATAAACAATAATCTTTTAAAATAATACAGTTTTGAAAGAAATACTGCTATAGGAAAAAACAAGTAGCTTTTTTTTAAAAAAAAAAACACAGACCGATTTTTAGATTGTCGTAAAAATTACATTTTGTTTTATTTACAAAAAAAAAAAAACACTTTTAGAGTAAATAATTAAAAAAACAGATGGCTTTTTACAAAGTCATAATTTAAAAATACATTGATTCATGAAATGGTGAAATAGAATGTAAAACTATTACGTTTGACCGTATATTTAAATAGTTATGACTTATAAATTATTCACACCTGTATATTATACACCATGAAAGTTTTAAGTACTATGTTCATAAACGCTAGCATGAATGCATTTAGAGGTTGCTGTCTTTCCGTGTTCAGACGTGGAGAAACAGCGCCACATAGTGGGCTAGAATCTTGGTAGTTTCTGATAGCAGACGACACATAAGCTAGATGTGTTTCTGGCAATCAGCACTACCTAGGTTCTTGCTAGCAGATGATGTAAGCTGCCAGCTAGCTTGTGAAAGGTTTCCATGTCTATGCATGGTGAACAGCACTATCTAGTGTCAGAAAAAAGCATTGTCTGCTTTCGAGGCCCCCTACTCTGTATGTTCTGTGTGCTAACACAGAAACAGCACCTCTAGCGGCCACATAGAGGTTGGGTTAGAGTACCATTTTAACATTTGATTTTATTACTGATTTATTAACATTTGATGATTTCTTGAAATCAACATAGCCTCTTTCATTTTATGTTTATTGTTGCAATGTTCAATTTGCATAATTTTTATATTTTTATAATCAAATTTAAATCCATATTGATAAGATTTATTGCCACAATAGACATAAAATAAAGGAGATTATGTTGATTTCAAGAAATCGTCAAATATTAATGAATCAGGTAATCATCAAATATTAAAATAACATAATTGTGAGAGAACTAAACTAAATTGAACTACGGGTATTGTAAAAAGAAGTCTTATTTTAATTATTCAAGGTTATATAGTTGATAAAGACTACAAGATATATAGTCAAAAGTACTTCTAATACAATAACTATAATTCATGTGAATTTGATTGTATTTTAATATATATATTGATTTGAATATTATATATATATAATAAATAAAGTTTGATATCTGTATTTGTTTCACAATATATGTAATATACAAATCAATATATATATATATATGTCAAAATACAGTAAAATTTACATAAATTATATTATTTTTAGAAGTACTTTTGACTATACATAATAAACGTAAAATAAAAGAGGCTATGTTGATTTCAAGAAATAGTCAACTGTTAATGAATCACCAGTCATCAAATGGTAAGATAACAGAATTGTGGGAAATCTGAATTGAATTATGGGTATTGTTATAGGTTATCTCGTTTGATAGAGACTACAAAATGTATAGTCAAAAGTACTTCTAAAAATAATATAATTTATGTAAATTTTACAGTATTTGATATATATATATTGATTTGTATATTATATATATATTGTATTTAAATTATCTGCCTGTAATAGTTTGTATATTTCAAACTGCATGGAAGATTTAAATAAATTAAGTTAATTAAATTATTATTATTATTACTATTATTATCATCATCATCATCATCACTGATCATATGCTCATGCAATAGAACATCAGAATAGGCTTGATGTCATTTATTTTAATATGTCTAAAGCCTTTGATAAAATTGATCATAATATTCTCTTAACCAAATTATATAATTTAGATTTTCAAAATCATTAGTCAAATAGTTTGAATCATTCAAACATTTTGTTAAATATAACAACAATATATCTTCACTTCACTCTTATCAATTAGAGAACAACAAGGTAGTATTCTGGCTACATTGTTGTTTAATATATATATTAATGATCTCAGGGATCGTATAAAATATTCCCATATTCTTTGTTATGCTGATGATTGTAAATAATTCTTCACATATAAAGTGTGATAAACAGAGTAGCTAAAATTAAAAAAAACATTAATCACAAAAAATTATTTGCCAAGCATTTTCAGTACCATGTACCAGAACATATTACATGTTCATGGTATGAGTGAATCTTGAATGTATAGAAAATTTTAAACTTTATTTCCAAATACAAACAACTTTGTTAGTAATAACATACAAATAGACAATGCAAGTTCGTAATTAAACAAGTAGTATTATTCTCAACTCTTCTTCAGATGTTGCTGGCCTATATGCACAGTGACAATATTCACTTAAGAAGTTGAACTTGCCTCTTTAGATTCTTGAATATCGAATTTAAGGCAAACACTCTACCAACTGAGCTATTCTGTCAAAGACAACATATAGTAGAAATTTTGTATATTTATATATGAGGAATGGTTCAAATCCTCCTGCATCCATCAATTTTTTTATGAGCAAGATTACTTAGTTTTTTTAATATTATTATTATTTAATATTTTCCCTAAAAACAAGATTAATTGAGGCTTCCATACATTATGCATTGACATGCTGGGTTGACTTACAGTATAATTTACATTTATAATATATATTTTTCCAAAATAAGTTAGTTGGTGCATGTTTTTCAATTGCATTATCCAAGAAGCTATTTTGCAGCATATCCATAAAAAAATTATTTGGAAGTTCAAAGTCCAATGAAAAGCTAATAATCCCTATAATTTCTTTCTTAGGCTGAGAGCTCATAGATTTCACTACCAGAAATTAAAATACAAAGAAAAAAAGTCCACCATTAAAAAATCTGCAAACCTTTTATCAGAGCTCTGTAAAGAAAACAAACCATATATAATTTTTTCTAGATTATTTTTTAGCATAACAGAAAAGCTAAACTTTTATATATATATAAACAATAGAATGACAGCCTGTTAAGCTAAATTGCACAGACGCTGTGAGAATGTTGTTAATAAATGAATACCTTCGAACAACCACATGATATAGTATTTATATAAGAGTAAAAGGAAGTCTGCGCAATTTAGCTTAACAGGCTGTCATTCTATCGTAATTATAATCGTACGCAAGACGTTATAAAATAAATGCTTATTCATATATATAAACAAAAAAAGACTTATAAATCCAATAAATAATATTATATTTCAACCAGAGGACTGGTTTTCATCAGAAAGAAAAAAATACACAGTAAAATGGCGATAATCAAAAATTACAGATTTGGTAAAAGATTAAAAATTTAACAAAACCCCCCTGATTGGTCAACACAGAATATCTACCCAATCAATGACAAAATTCAAACAAACAAAAAAAACTACATTCCCTCCTAATCAAGCTTAAATTCTATTAAAATTAAAATAAATATAAAAATAAAAAATCCAAAATTAAAAATTAAATATATACATATGTGCATACATAGAAAAATTAAACTATGCTCACATACAAAAAATAGCTGTGCTCACATTAATATTTATTAAAAACTAAAATACTTATACATTTTAATCAAAAATTATAGTTAGTGCAAAGTACAATAATTTATAATAACTAATTATTTATCTATAAACCAATTAAACACAGATATTAAACATCCATATAACCAATCTTTACATAAAAAACCTCATATAAGAAAATTTTCACATAAAAAACACACATATAGAAATCATTTAGGAGACCAGGTAACCCAGAGATGTAATAGTTCCAGTGTTCAAATTCAATCCATGTGGTTCTAAGGTCTTGAATTTAAAAATAAAAAAACTCTCCTTTTGTTTCCTCTCCCTTGTAGAAGAAAAACCTTCCTGAAGAATCACTACTTTTAAATCATCAATTGAATGATTCGGTAAGTTAAAATGTTTTGAAACCGGTCTATCTTTATTCTTATGCAAAATGTCAAATCTATGATTAGTCATTCTGACATGTAAACTATTTGCTGACACACCTAAATACTGGTTTAAACATCTACTACACTCTATCAAATATATCAAATTAACACTTTTACATGTAACATAATTAGGAATATACCATTTAAAATTACAATTCTTAGTACTAAAGACCACTTTTGTCACAACAATATGTTTACATGTAAAACATCTTTTATCTTCACATGGAGAACATCCTTTTTCCTGTACAGAACTACTAACAAAATTTGTTTTGACAAGTATATCTCTAAGTGATCTATGTTTTCAATATACAACCTTAGGTGGATCAGAAAAAATAGATTTTAAATAATCTGTGGACTGTAATATGTTAAAATGTTTCACCAATATCCGGTTAATATTAGGTAAATCTCTATTAAAAGTAAAAACCAATGGTGGAACATCTAATTGTTTTTTACTCTTTTCAGATAAAAGAAGTTTCTTTCTATCAATTAAAGAAGATCTCCTTACTGCATTATCCAACAATGTCTTAGGATACCTCATATTGAGCAATCTATTATATAAAATACTATTATTTTGTTGAAGAAATTTCTCATCATTACAAATCCTCTTCATCCTTAAAAATTGACTATAAGGAATATTAGCCTTTAAATGTTTAGGATGGTTACTATAAAAATGTAGATAGCAGTTATTATTAGTTGGTTTCCTATATACAGTAGTAGTAGTAAGAACTCTATTAGTGTAAATAACTTCAACATCAAGAAAATGAGCAATTGATTTTGAAAAATTCATTGTGAAATTAATATGTTTATTAAAATTATTTAAATAACTTAAAAAATTATGACGTTCAACTTCACTATGTGGCCATATCATGAAAATGTCATCTATATATCTAAGCCAAGTGTGAGGTTTCAGTTTAGCATTATCAAGTATAGAGGACTCTAGTTTAGACATAAAAATATTCGCATAACTTGGTGCCATCTTTGTACCCATTGCAGTACCTTGTTTCTGTAAATAGTATCTAGAATCAAAAGTAAAAAAATTATTTCTTAAAACCAAATATATTAATTCAACCATAGTAGTAATAAGACCATGATCATACTCTCTATCTTGTAAAGCACATTTAATAGCCTCAACTCCATCATCATGAGGTATATTTGTGTATAATGATACAATATCCAAAGTAACCAAAAAACAATCAACTGGTAATTCAGATTTAATATTTTCTAACACACAAAGAAAATGAGTAGTATCTTTAACATAAGAATTAAATGATGGTGGAATAAATTTAATAATATTATCAACATATGCTGAAATATTTTCTGTAGGACTACCAATACTAGCTACAATAGGTCTGCCTGGACAACCAGGTTTATGAATCTTTGGCAAAATATAAAAACTACTACGATGAATTTTGGTTGGTACTAAAAAGTTATATACATTATTATTTATAAGACTCCTAGCTCTCATATCTTTTAAACTAAAAAGTATACCCTTGAATAATGAATTAATAGTGGTTAGTGAAATAGGCTCATAAAAAATTTTATAATCTAAAAGCTCCAGAGCTTTTGTAACATAATCATCTTTATTCATAATTACTATTGATCCACCTTTGTCAGCTGGTTTTATAATAATATCCTGTCTTTTCACTAAATTACGTAATGCATTCATCTCTCTCAATGTTAAATTACTCTTATACTTACTATGTTGTTTAAGTCTAATTTCATTAATAATATCCTGATATACATTATCAATGTACGTATCTAATAACACATTCCTTTGATGTGGTGGTGTCCAATTTCCCAATAGTATCACATTCTTGGTTTCCAAAAAATTCTCTTAATCTAAGTCTTCTTGAAAAATTATCTAAATCCTGATGAATTTTAAATTCATTTTTTTGATAAAATGACTGAACTATAGGGCAAAAAGATAAACCTTTATTTAACAGTGAACATTCTGTCTCACTAAGATTAATGTTAGTTAGATTAATCACATTGTTTTCCTTATTAGCTAAATATAAAAAGTCATTGCTATAAATATTTGAGTTAGATTTATTAGTATTTGTATTTCCAGAAACTAAAATATATATTGTTAATGCATTCAGAAGAATCTGTAACTATATATATATATATATATATATATATATATATATATATATATATATATATATATATCTATCCGATTACAAGCCAGATCTATAAGAAGTTACTAAATATTTTGTAGCATTTATGTATATATTTATATTTGAATTATCAATTTTATATGAAGAAGATAATGCAATTTCTTTTAAAAAATTAAACTACAAATTTATGTGTATAAAAAAATATTTTTATATAATTGTTAATGATCCTAAACATCATATAGTTTTAATATTTTCTGCTTTCAAAAATGTCCTGTATTTTAATAATTAATTTTTAACTCAAGTTTTGTTGACGCCCAACAGCTCTTTGTTTATCAATTTTAACATAATTTTCTGGCGCTACTGGCATACATGTATACTTCTACACACAAACATAAATTATAATTTAGACTTGCTAATGCTAGGCATTAATAATAAGATAGCTAATACTTAGGTTTAAATACTGAACACTAAAGTTCAAATATTTTTCATTTTATACTCCAAATGATCATGTGATCATTACCAACATTATACTTCATGAGACATAAAAAAAGCATACTTAACATTGACATTATATTCTTTGAGTGTAGTAGCTTACAATGTACTCGATCTTATATTACCAAAATTTGTCAGAAAAAGAATGTCACTGTAGGTTCAATTATAGAGTGTTTTCCAAATGCCTTCTTCACAGACATAAGAAATACAACATTTATACTATATGCATTGTGGTACACAAGGTTCACTTATCTTTACAATAGTAATGCAAGAAATTTTAATAACTTTTAAAAACACGTTAGAGACAATAAAACAAAGAGATAAAAAAAAATCACCCATCAGACATTTTCTCAGCCACTTAATCACTTGTCCATTAGTACTCTAACCTCTAATGAGATGTATTTCCTGTTTCCTATTTTATTGTAAATGTTCTTAATAATAGTATAATTCACTGCATGCTATTGAAAATACTCATTATAGTATTCTTTGATTAGTTATATATATATATTCCTTTTAAACTGAAATATCCATAGATATATATTCTTTTAAATGTAAGGGATTTCAACTCCGACTTTTAAACACCTTTCAACTATCCACACTATCTCATATCACTGATACACATAATCACACACATGTAGAAAAGATCAGTAATCACCAATATAAATATTTTGTGCTGAACCAGCACTCATCAGTTGGTCCAGATTATGACATAATCACTGCTCATTTTATATTAAGATAACAAATCTTCATACTTTAATGGACAGGCTTCAATCTTCTCAAACCTCCAACTCTTCAGCCATCCATACCATTGAAAATCTGATGATGGAAAGCCCAAATCCCATGCTGATGCCAATATGGTTGTCATGCCCATGTTGACCTCAAGTCACTCTGACCCCTCACGTACAAGACAGTATCCACTTAAATACATATATTCTTATAAACTGAAATATCTGTATATATTAATATTTTCTTGAATAAAGTTTCTTTAAAACTAAAATGTATTGTTAGCACCAGCAAACAAACACGGATAATGATCAAGTATTATTGATTGACTCTTTTGTCTAGAGATAAAACTGACACACATAAATAGCAATCATAATGTAAATAAATAACAATTATAGTTGAAAATGCATTTTTAAATACTATTATATAATACTTTTGATGAATTGTAATTCTTAATATATAAAAAAAGACATCACTATTTTAATCAAAATTTATTTAAAATTGAGGGAGGGAAGATGAGATGAGTAATACTATCATATTTTGTAATTTTGCAAAACAAAATTCGAATGTCTCTACATTACCTTAGGTCTTTAGCCAAAAGCTATAATCATTTAAAGCCTAATATTTTTTATAATAAAATCAGATATATTTAAAGAATAAAATATTTTTGAATATACCATAGTGATTAAAAATTTTACTTATTACACGATATTTCCCATTTAGTTTAAATGATTGTGTGACGTTTCTAATTTTCAACTATCTTTTATAGTTTCAGAAAAACATCATAGATGGCAGGCAATCAAAATCCTTTGACTTATACTATTATTTTTGGTCGTAATTTCACAGTATGGTAGCGGTGTACATCACACCAGATCATACTCTCACAGACGCTATCAATATAATAGTTAAAACAAGTTTTATTGATATGTGTGTTAATATATGTATAAAGATAAAAGATCTAAAGCAATACAAAATTTATTTGCAAAATTAAAAATAAATTAAGAAATATGTAAAATAATACAAAAAATGAATAGAGGAAAAAATTTAAAATTTGTAAACAAAAAACTATATATTGTAATGATCTAAGAAGGATGCGTTAAAAATACTAATATTTACTACCAATTAAAAACCAACAATCATTATCTCATGAAACCATAAGTGAATCACGTAGGTAAACTTTAAAATTGATCTACTTTTGCGCCATCTATCTTTTGAGACAGATGCTCGCATATATCATATTTTGTATTTAACACCAGTATTATTTTCTTGATTGTCTTGTGGATACTTTGATCTCCATCTCAGGTTTGCCTATTAAAAAAATAAAATCCATACAAAGCAGATTAAATATGAATACTCAATTTATTGTTAATATTAAACAAATATCTATAATTATAACTAGCCTATTTATAATATATTCTCAGTTGAGATTCCCATTTAAATATAGCGCCATCTGGGATGTTATTAATTTGACCGATTTCTTCATTAATTTAATTAACGAACGTAGTTTTATTTTGAATTTACTTCTTATAATCCTAAATGTCTCGGTATGTGTGTGCATATTGACAGAACATTGTATATTTCAACATTTATTTATTTTAACTATCTTGTGCGGAGTCCTATCAAAGATGCCTCATTAAATATTTTAAACATTAAGACAAGTATGGAAACATGGTAAATGCAATATGCCATCTAAATAGATCACAATCACATAACTAAATGCTTCAGTATTATTAAATATGTGAATACTTTCTATTTTTATATCCCATAGACTCATGTTCGAATGCATATTTCATCCTAGATGGAAAATCCATTTAGAAATACATCATTTAAAAACAACTTCTGTACCTTCATCATTATTTAACTTTAAATATTATTGATTATTTTATATTCAACTATTAATACTATTTCAGATTTTCACATAAACTTTTAGATCAAAACCCCTCATTGATTTAACGTAATTATCTTCATTATTTAACAGGAAAAACTTATTTTTAATTAAGGATTATAATCAACACACAAATAAGTATTTTCATAAAAACTGAAATATTAAATCTAAAAAATACTTCCCAACATAATATCATTTTATTTACATAAATCTTAAAACAATATATTTTATAAATGATCTCTATAAAACAAATTATTAGTTATTATGTGTGGGAGATGATAATCTGGACCAACTGATCATTGCTGGTTTAGCATGAAATACGTATATTGGTGATTATTTTTCTTTTCAGCATATATGTGCTTGAGTGTATCAATGTTATTAGATAGACTGGAGAGTGGTGGGTTGTGTGAAAGTCTGTGCTCATATACCCTATATATTACATATATAGACACAGGTGTATATATAAGCCTGTGTTTCGGTTATTAGTTATTATACATTAAGCATTTAAGCCATGTTATTAATACCAAAAGACTAACTTGCCTATATTATTTTAAATAATGTTCAATTAAGTTTCACATCAACAACAATAATAATAACAACAACAATATCATCTTTAAATATCAGATTGCAATGGATTCTTCCATATACAAATGTTTGTTCAAGCGTTGTTTATATAATCATCAATTTGGAAATAATAATCAATTAAAGTTTCTTTTCTTTTAAAACTTTAAATTATTTGTATAACTTTCTATTCTCAACTTTCAAGTATTTTTAATGATATAGTTATTACCTTATATATATATATATATTCAAACTTAAAGTAAGGCTACCTTTTTTTCTTTTGCTTTTTAAACAATCTAACAACATGATAGCAGGGGAGAGGGTTGTTTATCTTTCTAATTAAGTTTGCTTAAACTTTCTTTTTCTTTCTTTTTTTTTAAATTATTTAAACAAAATCATTATTTTATAGCTTTATGCTCTCAAATCAAAATAGTTTAGATTCTCCTATATAATTAAAAAGTAGGTTGAAGATAAGAGTTGACCGCTCTTGCCTTTAAAGTCGTTAATCTTGTAATAAGATTTGTAGAGGTCCCTACTGTCGCATCTAGGTGCATAGTCTTAAGGTTATAACCTTAATATATATTACAAAATCATTGCATAAAAGAAATAATTTGAAACAACAATATACTTAAATATATATATATATAACTTATTATCATTAAAAAATATAATTTAATCTATTTTTCATAATTCATTGTCAAGATATATATAGTTATAAAGAGACTTAGTTCATAATATGTATAAATACCTTTACTTTACATCTTTAGGCCCTTACATACATATATAAGTACATAGTTGATTTACTAGCAAAAATTTTCCTTGTTAGTTTTTTTTTTTTTTGTTTTGAGTAATGATCAAGTTTTGGGTTAACTAGGATTATATCAGGTTCATGTTTATGTCTTACTATAGTCATAAAAATGTTTTTTAAAACAGTCATTTTCTGGAAGTCATAATCACTGTTGGAAATTTGGATTTTTTTTCGTATGTCATAGCATTGTCCGGGAGGCGAACCTAAACCGTCTGCAACCAACTACTTGCTTGCAAGGCGGCTGCGATGACTTCTCGGCTAGCAACGCTTGACAGGCTTTATTTCTTCATTTCATAAGTTGCTGGCATATAGAATTGTCTAAATCACATTCCTCAGGAAATTAAGAAATCAGACTTTTTTCTACTCTTTAGATTTAGGCTGCTGCTAAAATGAACTTTTATATTAACAATTTTGAAACACAATAAATTTATAAACTTCCTTCACAAGTTAGAATTTCACTGTCTCTTTGCTTATTTTATCCTTATTTCTATTCTTTTACCAAAGAACTCTCTTTTTATCTAGAATCTCATTATCTTTGGGGATTAACTTATATTCTTACAGATTAGTAGGAATAAGAATAAAAGTTTTTTTCTCTTTAATTGTCAAATCAAAATAAATGAAGAATTTTTTCTAGTTAATAGAGAATTTAAATTTAATTGAAAACATTTTTTTCTTTAATATTAAAGTAGTTTATTTCTCTAAAATAGTGATCTAAGCAATTTATTCTTGGTTTATTCATTTTTAATAATAATGCTATAAAGCAATTCTTTTATCTAAAATGGTTTTTTTTTTTTCATGTGTCATAGCATCGGCCGGGAAGCGAATCCGGGACAACTACTTGTAAGGCAGCTGTGCTGACCACTCGACCACCAATATACTTGACATCTCAAATGTTTTCTGTATAAAAACACCTTTAACAAAGAAAAACATCAGAAAATGCTGAATTAGGCTCCATGTCAGAAGGGTTAATTACATTAATTAACATTTTAATCAATTAAATACAATATTAATCTCTAAGAAATAAAAGAAAAAACATATATATATACTAACAAAAATGAATATTATATATTGAATGAATATAATTTTGATTTCTTTTATCTTTTTATTTCTCTTAAAATTAGTTTCTACTGATTATTAAACCTACTTCTTAATGGTTTTTAAAACTACTATTTTTTTTTAAATAATTTAAATGTGCTTTAATTCTATACTGAATAAAAGTAACTATTTTAATCCTCAACTGCTCTTCACCCCTATTCCATGTATCTTAGCAATGAAATATTGCAAGTATAATGTTGAATTAAAAAATAAAGATAATGTAAATAAATCATTACACTGCAAAGAATAGCTTTAAAAAATATTATTTACAAAATACAATATAGAACAGAATATTGTTAAAATAAATTACTATATATAGGGTATATGAGCAGAGACTTTCGCATGACTCACCACTCTCCACACTATTTCATAACACTGATACACTTGAACACATATGTTGAAAAGATAAATACTCATCAATATCGATATTTCATGCTAAACCAGCAATCATCAGTTGGTCCAGATTACCATCTCTACACATATATGCTATAAGTGCTTAGGGTGGCCTTCGAGCATTCCATCATTAGATTTTTAATTGGATGGACAGTTGAAGAGTTGGAGTGTGGAGTAGATTGAAGCCTGTCCATTAAAGTATGAGGTTTGTCTATCTTAATATATATCTGAGCACTTATAGCATATATATGTAGAGATGGTAATCTGGACCAACTGATGATTGCTGGTTTAGCAAGAAATACGTATATTGGTGATTATTTATCTTTTCACATATATGTGGTCAAGTGTATCAGTGTTATGAGATAGTGTGGAGAGTGGTGGGTCATGTGAAAGTCTGTGCTCATATACTTTATATTATATATATATATATATATATATATATATATATATATATATATATATATATATATATATATATATATATATATATATATATATATATATATATATAGACACAGTTATATAATAAGCCTGTGTGTTTCAGTTAAAATAAATTAGGAAATTTAGAATTAAAAGTAGGCCTGCACCTTGATGTAGAGAATAAAACTTTTATATTATTAGGAAAATTGTATAACAAAATTGTTATTTAAAGATGAACTATATAACAAAACATTTTAAAAATGATATTTAAGATGCAAACTATGGTAAATTTGTTGGGGAAAATGTGTAACCTATTTAACTTTGATAGTATAATGCTTTTATGAGAATTTTTTTCTTATTAGAGAAAAATATGTAAATGATATCAAAAATTAATTAATATAATTAATTTTCATCTTCAGGTTAGAAACAAATGAATTTTTTTTATCAATATTTTACTACAGAAATATTCAAAATATTAAAAATTGTTCATAGCACAAACATCAGTAAGGTTTAATATTAGATCAGCACTCAAATTTTTCTGAAATAAATTTCAAACTAGATTTTAAAAAAGAAAAATTAAATATATTATTATTAAAATTAAATCATTTTTAATACTAATATCAATTATTACTTCAGAGCTCTATTTAAATGGATAATAGTGTTATAATATTTTTAAGCCCTAACCAGTTTCTGTCATTTGGTTTCATCAGGAAAGACTAGGGGCATGAATATTATAGAATTATACCACAAAATATGCATTGATTTTTAAATTTACACTAAATGACTCAGAAGTAATATGAAGAAAATAGTTCTTGGAAGGATATGAGTAAACTAATATGTCAAGAGATCTTGTTATTGATTTAAGTAGAATGATATTTACTTGGGTTTACACTAAGAAATTCTGGAATAGCGTAAAGAGTCCTGCTTTTTGAATTACATGAGTAAGCTAAAAATAATGTAGTAGACTACCCAATGCTTAGTCAGGTTCACATAAGATAATTTTAGAATTGAGTGAAGAGATCTGCATTTAGAAGTGGATGAGCAGGTTATAAGCTTTTATTGTTAGTAATAAATATTAAGTTTTTTCTTTCTTTCTTTAAATAATATATGCAGTTATTGTGCTTAAAATAGATTTTATTTTGTAACATCTAAATATTTGAATCATGAATCTCTAATGCTATTAAAACAAGCAAAACTCTCCACACAATAGTGCCACTCAGTGCAATCTACAGCAATCAATGGACACTATATGGTGTGTGCATAAAATCCCTATCTAGTGCCTACTCATGCAATATCCTCAGACTAGTTTCTAGCTTGTGGCTTTCATCAGTGAGGAGCTTTGGTTCTGAGAGCACTGCACCTAGATCTAGGTCCAAGACTCCTTACTGATGAAATCCACAAGCTAGAAACTAGTCTAGGGATATTGGGGATATTGGATGAATAGGCACTAGATAGGGATTTTATGCACAAGCTTTCTGGCCTCCATTGATTCATCTGGCTTGCACTGAGTGGCACTACTGTATGGAGAGTTTTGCCTGTTTTAATAACAGTTATGAGCAAGCTTGAGTAATGGTGATCATGTGATGTAATCTCTAATGTTAATATCAAACATTATATAAATCTCATTTACAATTTATTCATAATACACCAGAAATGTTTTTTTTTCTCAATCTCTAAAAGCATATATATTAACCAGATCACAATTAATATTTACCACTCAACAAATAAATCTTAAAATATTCAACTCAAAAAAAATGTTCTTAACTATTAGACAGCAATGGTTTTATTTAATTAAAAAATTTTAAAAAAAAACACATAAACAATTCATATTTTTATTAAAGATATAATAAAAACACCTGTCATGAACGAACGATTTATAGATTTCATTGCATTTTACTTTTAATAATAAATCATTTTTAATTTGAAAGTTTTTAAAAATAGCTTTAAAATATATAATATCATCAGCAAGATCATAATAGGTATCATTTTGATAATTTTATTAATATTACTATAATTTCGTTAGATTAAATAGTCATTTATATTAATTAGAATAACATTGTTGAAGATATATAACCAGGTAATTCCACATCTTCAAAAAATATTTCAAGAGTTTTTTAAGAATATTTCATCAATTAAAAAGAGAAAGCTAAGAAAATAAAAATTCATAGAGATTATTAAATCATCTCTATTTTGTAGACAATATGACTCTTTTTGCAATTACTTTTTGACAGTTTCACAAGAGTAAACATAAATACTAAAAACATTAATGTTCAAAGGATTTTCTCAAAGGAAGATTATATAGATTGGTAAATGTAAAATTAGAAGTTAACAGCTTTAAAAACTTTCAGTCAGGTTATTAATACAGATTGAAACATAAGGAATGAAATTAATCATAGAATTAAACTTGGATGGAATGCTGTAAGTAGAAATAATTTAATATTAAAAGAAAATATGCTTATGTGTTTAAAAAAGATTTTTAGTAGATATGCTTTAACAATTCTTATTTATGGAGCTGAGAGTTGGGTTTTTAACAGAAGAGCAATTTAGGCAACACTAAACCGAAATATGGAGAGACATATGTTGGAAATACAAGAAGAGATCAAAAGTGAAATATTAGAATGAGATAACAAATAGATATTATTGCCATCAGTGAAAGAGTTCAAAGATAAATTGAATTGAACTGGACATATTTTTAGAAAAAATGATAATAGATGAATGATCAAAGTTTATCCTACATCCCAAGTGATGATAAGAGAAAGAAATCATATATGAGAAGGATAGATAAAATATAAAAATCTGGGTATGGTGTGGAAAAGCTACAGATTGGAAAAATTGGATAGATAATGGTTGAAGATGATGATGATGATGAATTTATCTATCATATCTAAAAGAAACATGATTCAAAAAATATTAGAAGACTGAAAAGAAAGAATTAAATATAGATATTTAGAATTTGAATTAAATAAAATCTTTCTAGCAAATCTATAATATTTTAACTTTATGGTGATAATTTGAAATTGACTATATAATCAATATATCTTATTTTCTATTTGTGAATAGAGTATTTTAAAAGTTTAATTTGGATGGAAAATGACAGTTTTGTTTAAATTTAAAATTAGGTGTTTATTAAGGGTTTAGAACTTTTTCAATTATTGAATTACTTCTATTACTTAATGTATTCAAAAGACTCAGTGAAACATGGAAAAGGTATGTGTACAAGAAGGGATTGAAAATGAAATATATGGGTAAGAAAACAACATGTATCACTGATATCAATGAGATAATTAGAAGACTAAAATGGATCAGGAATAGCCATATTTTTAGAAGAGATGGTAATAAATTGGCAGTCAAAGTTTTAAATTGAATCCCAAAAAATTATAAAAGATCTAGAAAAAACTGCAAGTGAGATGCATCGATGAATTAAGAAATTTGATGATGTGATGGGGAGAAATATGCTAAATATCTGAGAAACCAGATTAAATTTGAAGCAATCAAAATCCTGTAATAGTTCAGTAATAGTTAAAAATAATAATGGCAATTATTCTACAAAATATGTGACAGGAAAATATATATACTCTTGGGTCTCATTTTATGTGGATTATTTTAATGCAATTTTGAAGTTATGCGATTGATGTTTCTTCTTAATATCTTTCATATTTCACTATATTTATTAGATATCAAGAAATTTAAATTATTAATAACTTATTTTAACTTGAAATACTTTTTTTTTTCAAAATATAACGTTATGTTAGCAGCTAACATGAATATGGCCTGAAGCTATATTTAGTATCTTAGCTTCTATGTAATAACCTACTTATACTAATAAGTAAATAATAATAATAGATTTATACTTACATATAAAAATATCACAATAAATATTTAAAAATTTTAAACTTTTAAAATGTATTTTGTTAGATATAACAGAAATAAATAACTTTTTAGATTTTTAAAATAAATAATAATGAAAATTTTATTGATTTTGTAAACTGAAAATAATGATAATGTATAATCTTTTTGTTTTGATTGCAATCTTATTTTTTTAATATAGAAACAGAAAACCATTAACACAGCACAAGACTGAAAATGGTGCTAGTTGTACATCATGTCACAAATCTGATTTCTTATCAGTTCACAAACAAACGCATATTGTCAAATAGTGGTAAATGATTAAAATATGTATGAAAAACTGTAAAATTAAATACTGTAGTTAATAAAAAAAGTTTGTCTTGTATCAGTTTTTTTTTCAAACATTTGAAATTTTTTATTAATCATACTTTATTTCCTTATTTTTTTAATGCAACTTTTAAAGTAATTTTTTCTTGTTGCTTTGCTTTTATGCAATTTCTGAAAATTACAGAACCTATCTTTCATTTTTCAAGGTAAGTTAAGTCTATTTTTGTGTGCGTTTTCTGAGAAACCTATCTACTGCATAAAACAAGACCCAGATATATATATATATATATATATATTATATATATATCTTATATATATATATATATATATATAAGATATGGTATATACAGATGTTGAATGTGATTGTAAATGACATATTTTTTAACTTAATTAATGCAAAGTAATTGTCAAATATACAATAGCAAATAGTTTATTTTTTAATTATATATAAAAAAAACTTATTCCGTTTTGCACCAAGACAATAAATACAGTTCTTTTAGCTGATATCAGGGTTATATATCTATGCAAGCAAGTTATTTTGGATGAAAAGTCTTTGGGTTTTTTGAACTTTACACTTTTATCTTGATATCATAAAAAAAAGAGTGCATACTTTGAAATCCAAATTCTCATTGATAAAGATGTCCATAGTCTATAAACTATTACTGGGGATGAAATTGTATTACTGTCTTATAATAGAGAGTTGCTAATATTTATTTTGAGTAGCTGTATTTTGATATAATAATGATTAATAGTAAAATAGATTTGTTCTCATTTCATAAAGTTGATTTTAATATTTAACAGAAATCTTGTTGTCATATACTGCTGTGTTTGGTTAGGCTTGCATGTTCATTTCCAAACCATCTGATACAAAAAGAATAACTAATCAGCAATTAATATGTACAATTTATTAGTCCAAAAAATATGCACATGTTAGTTGAACAAATGAGTAAATATAGTTGATACACTTGAATACTGAGATAGTCGAGCGGAGTATGGAACTCACTTCCAGCTAATGATTAGCCTGTTTTGTGAGTTCTGGTAAGATTCTTCCAGCTATGTAGTTAGCTTGCTTCGAGTCAGCTCTAATTCGGACATGAGCAGTTTCCAGTCCATAGTTGGACTTGCCTCAGTGTGTGGATGTCATGATAATGTATAGAGAAATACCTTTTCTGATGGCAGAGGGTTTAATGGAGAGCATATTCTGTCGTTCAGACTAACAGAAGTAATTGCTCTCTGCCTAGCCTCCAAAAGGCTGACTATTTAATGGCAGATCTCCTACCTTACTGGAAACATGCGGATTCGGTGCACGAACCCCAGTGAAAGTTTTAATCTTTTTAGATAGCAACTGGGGGCTAGCCAAACTCTAAAGGCAGGGTCAGATATGACAGATACTAAATTATTTATATAGAGTCTTTAAAAAAATGCATTTTTAGACTTAGAATATTTTTCTGGTGAAAACACTCTATTCCAAAGATGTATGGGTAAAGTATTACAACTTCATATCCAATTTGTTCTAAAAGTTTATTAACTGGATTATCTATTAGCCTCGATTTACATGTTTTTTTTAATAAATATAGGTTATGCTGTAATTTAGTGAGAACCGATATATGTTGAAATGACTTTGTTAATTAAATAATCTTTTTTTGCAAATTGTGTTTTACTAATTTCAAATTGGTATTTTTTGTTGTTCATTTGAAAAGCTGTTGAAACATATTTAGTTTGAAATCTTATTTAGAAAAGTGGACTTTTGATATTTTTTTTCATATGTCATAGCATCGGCCGGGAAGCGAACCCGCGACAATTTGTCTGCAAGCAACTGCTTGTTTTCAAGGCGCTGCGCTGACCTCCGGTACCAACGCTTGACCACTTTTGATATTTTAATTGAAAGTTTATGTAAATTACAAAAAAATATTTTCTTGAGTTCTAATATATATTTAATCATTAAAACCAGTCAGAACTTACACAATCCTAATATCAGTATCAATCAACAATCTCAAACGGTTGTCAATAATTTAACAAAAAATATGACGGTTGATCACGATATGTGTCGATGATATGGTAAACTTAAAGAAGTAATCTAAGAATAAAAAGTCTTTTTTTTTTGATATATCAAAAAATATACATCTAATTTTACTGTTTCATTATCTTTGGTACCAGTCACGTTTTTATTTTAATAAAAAAATATGGCATTTTGATTTAAGATCAATTAGGATATGTGTTTCTTCCAATTTTTCATTTTAGTCAAATTAAACAGAAAAAATATTTAATGAAAAATTCAATTATTACAGTATATGTAAAAAAAAATCTTCAACCGAAATTCCAATTGTATAGAATCAAATTATATTCCGTGCAAATCAAAAGTTTTTATTAATAATCGTTTTTATTTTATTTTTTTTAAAGATAGAATTTAAATTTATATTCATCTAAAGACAGGATATATAACATAAAAATCTTTGAGCGGAAGTATATATATAAAATTATAAATTAGTAATAAATTAAGTATATATATTTCAACTATACTAAATCTTTTTTTTTCATGTGTCAAAGCATGCTTGCAAGGCAGCTGTGCTAACCACTCGGCCACCAACGCTTGACTACACTAAATCTTATTGCGTTTAAATATACTGAAAGTATCAATCAACTTTTTAGCGTTACCGATGTTCTAACTTCGATTATTTAATTATTTTACAATCTATTTAACACTTATATAAATAGTTTTTTTTTTTTAATTTATATAACTAGGTTTTTTCTTTTAAATTTCGCATACAGTACTTTTAATACCAATCCAATTATTAAATGAATGTTTGTCTACATTATTGTTAATTGCTATATATAAAAATTACTATTATATTAATGTTGAAGTAGCAATCATTTTATAAGTTATTTCACTTCTAGTCATAAACAAAAGTTAGTTTATATAACATATAAACATAAATGGATCATATTTACGATAACCATAATTAGTTGTATCGCACATAAATGTTTAGGTTGGAAGAGTATTTGTTTTCAAAAATGAAATTCTTAGCATTAATTAAAGCAATATAAGCATTTAATATTTACTTTTAAAGTAACTAATTTTTATTTTAACATCATAAAACATTGTGTTATCCCAACAATTTCTTTAATTAGTTTCTTCACATATTCACATAATTTATTTTATTAAACTTTACAAGTTAAATATCATTGGAATTGTAAGTTCATTGGAAAAAAAGAGATGTTTGAAGTGTTAATTTGATTTCTCTTAGATTTCATTAAAAAGAAACATTTAGTAGCAAATTATTTTTTTCACATCTAGTTATGCCTTTAAGTGTAATCAATCAATAAAAGCTAGATGAGGTGCTTAATAAATCCTCACCCATTGCTGCTCCATTCAATATCTCCAGACCAGTTTCTAGATTATGGCTTTCATCAGTGAGGAATATTGGATTTGGTAATTGTCATATCTGACCCTGCTTTCAGAAGTGGACTATTCCAGATTCCTTGCCTGATTGGCTAGCACCCAGTTGCTATTCAACGGGATTAAAACCTTCACTGGGGTTCGCACACTGAATCCATGTGTTGCCAATAAGGTAGGGGACCTGCCTTTAAATAGTCAGCCTTTTGGAGGTAAGGCAGAGAGAAATTACTTCTGTTAACCTGAATGACAGAACATGCTCTCCATTAAATCTTCTGCCATCAGCAAAGGTATTTATCTAGTCATTATTGAGACATCCATGCAGTGAGGCAAGTCCACGTACAGACTGAAAACTGCTATGTCTGAACTAGAGCTGATTCAGGGCAAGCTAACTACATAGCTGGAAGAGTCTTACCAGAACTTATGAAGCAACTAATCATTAGCTTGAAGTGTGTTCCCTACTCCGCACGACTATCTCAGCATTGAAGCATATCAACTGTATTTGTACATTTGTTTAACTAACGTGTGTATATATTTTGTACTAATAAATTGTACATATTAATTGCTGAATAGTTGTTATTTTTGTATCTGTTGGTTTGGAAACGAATCTGCAAGCCTAACCAAACACAACAGTAATAGTATGCATAAATATTTTGGTATCTAATGTACCTTTCGGTCAACAGCCATCCTTTACTTCTTTGTTTTATGTGCTACAACCTAAACCAAAAATATATTAATATTTTCATTTTAAGCTAACTTACTTATATAGTTATATATAAAATAATTCAGAATTCGTATATTACGTATTCTTAGTTTTTTAATAACTATAGGGATCTTTATTCTCTGTCTAGTGTGTGTATGACGTTCACTTAGAAGAAATTGTTATTAGAAAATTATCATTCCAAAATTTAGTAAATTGATGCTAATTAAAATTATTCATATTTCATGTTTGGGTTATTTTTACCTTTGTATTTGATGTGTTTAATTGATTTCTTTACATTTTTCCATTGAAAATAAATCACATATTATTAAATTAAAAGTTATTCATTTCTTAGCCATTGTATCTCTATAGATAGCCAGACATCTAACTCTGAATTGAAAATATTGTTTAGAATTGTATTTATTATGTATTATTACAATACTAATCAATAAAAATGCATATAATAGTGAAAGATGCAGCTAAAATAGTAGTTTACTTGCAGTAAAAATAGATCTGCAAAACTTTACTGTTTAATAATAAGATTTTTTTAGGTTTTGATCCATTTCTGAAGTTAATTAAAATCAAAATATAGTTGTTGATATTTAATGTATTTTTTTTTCCAAAATTCCAACATGATGATAACTCATTCATTACAATCTGCTAAGAGTTGGATGGAGTTAAGCAGGCAAAACTCTCCATACAATGGTGCCACTCAGTGCAAGCCAGAGTAATCAAGAGATTCCAGAATTCTTGTGCATAACAGCTTTATCAAGTGCCTACTTATCCAATATCCCCAGACTAGTTTCTAGCTTGTGGCTTTAGTCAGTGAGGAGCCTCAAATCTGAGAGCACTGCACCTCCTCTCCTAAGATCTAGGTGCAGTGCTCTCAGACCTAAGGCTCCTCACTGACAAAAGCCACAAGCTAGAAACTAATCTGGGGATATTGGATGAATAAGAACTAGATAGGGAATTTATGCACAAGCCTTCTGGCATTTATTGATTACTCTATCTTGCACTGAGTATCACTACTGTATGGAGTTTTGCCAGGGCTGCAGAAAGGAGTTTGCTATTAACTGAAAGGAGACCCTTTGATTCCTCTTGGAGGCCTTAAAGGAACCGAGCAGGGCAAATTCCTAATGTCCACTCCATACGTTCTTGTCGTTGCAGCTGTTATTACTATATGTTTATTCATATAGTATACGAACATGGATGGGCTACTCACCAACACGCATTAGCCAGCGTGGTGAGTTTATTGGCTTTTTACCTCTGAGTTTAAGATCAAGAAACACCATGGTCTTTCTTCTCAGTGCCTGATAAGGCAGAATGAATGTTTGTGTAAATGATAAAGATTTTTCCCAATTATAGCATTATGACAGACAAAAATAAAGCATGGCCCTTAATCCCAGGAGGCTGTAAAGTCACCAACCAAGGCAGCGGTTGGTGGCTGAAGGCAGAGGGTGCTAAGAATATCCTGGAGGCGGACCCAGGCTGCCATTTGATGATGACTTTTTATTTAGGTACTTACAACTGCAGATCACTTTCAAGTGAAGGAAGATTGCAAGAATTAGAAGAAGAACTCTCTTATATTAAATGGGATATTATTGGACTTTGTGAAGTTAGAAGAAAAGGTGAAGAGACAATTGATTTAAAAAGTGGACATATGCTCTATTATAAAGGCACAAATATTGGAAATACAAGTGGAGTAGGATTTATTATAAATAAAAAGTGGAAGAACAATATTGTGGAGATTGATGGTGTATGAGACAGAGTGGCAAGATTAGTTATACAACTTAATAGCAGATATCAAATGCAGATAATTCAGGTTTATGCCCCAACAAGTTCTCACAGTGATGAAGTAGTAGAAGATTTTTATATGGATGTACAAAAGGCTTTTGATCAGAGTAAACAACATTTTAAAATTGTTATAGGAGATTTTAATGCTAGAATTGGTAAACAAATGAAAGATGAAAGTGTTGTAGGTAATTTTGGTTATGGTAATAGAAATGAGAGAGGACATAGACTTGTGGAGTTTGCAGAGAAGGAAAAACTTTATATTATGAATTCTTTTTTTGAGAAAAATGTTAGAAGGAAATGGACATGGAAGCATCCAAATGAAGGTACAGCAGAATTGGATTATATTTTGACTAACAGGAAATACATATTTCAAGATTGTAATGTTCTTAATAAATTTAACACATGAAGTGATCATCGATTAGTAAGGGGTAAGATACATGTTAATGTAAAACTAGAGAGACAAAAATTATTAAGAAAAACTATATTTACAGTTGATATTCCTAATCTTCAGAAACATTCTAATGAATTTAAATTAGAATTTACAAATCGGTTTCAAGTATTAGTAGATTTTGAACATGATTCAGATTTGAATGAAATTAATATGAAAATAACTGATACACTTTTAAAAACTGCAAAAAAGATAGCTGGTAGAAAAAAGCAGCAATTGACTAATAAAATTTCTACTGAGACTAGAGAACTTATGAAGAAAAGAAGGAATATGAAGATATGCAAGAATGATGCATTAAAAAGAATTGAATATCTCGAATTTTGTAAAATGGTGCGGAAAAGAGTTGAAAATGATATAAGAAAGTATAACTGTGAACTAGCAAGAAAAGCTGTAGAAGAAAATAAAAGTCTTAAGAATGTAAAACAACATTTTGGTATTGGTAGGAAATTTATATCTGCAATAAGGAAAAAAGATGGAATTATTACTAAAAAGAGGGATGACATTATGAAATTGGTAGAAGATTTTTATCAAGAATTATATAGTAATAAAGAACAAGTACCTCCTATATCTATTACATCTTCCGAATTGCCCAGAATTTTAAATGAAGAAGTGAGAAATGCAATTAAATGTATGAAAAAAGGAAAGGCTCCAGGTAATGATGGAATTATAATTGATATATTAAAAGAAGCAGGTGAAGAAACAGAAAAAATATTAGCAAAGTTATATACCAAATGTCTAAACGATAAAGATGTACCGGATGATTTGAAGAATGCAGTAATAATATTAATATTTAAAAAAGGTGATAAAGAAGATATTAGAAATTACAGACCTATCAGCCTTTTATCAGTTTTATATAAAATTTTTACCAAGATAATTACAACTCGTCTACAGAGAACCTTGGATTTTCACCAACCAAGAGAACAAGCTGGATTTAAAAGTGGTTTTAGTACAGTAGATCATATTCAAGTATTGAGAGAAGTTATAGAAAGGACAAATGAATATGAGTTGTCATTATGTTTTGGATTTGTAGATTATGAAAAGGCATTTGATTCTATAAACATTTCTTCAGTGATTAAAGCATTGGATCATCAAGGTATAGATCCAGGATATTGTCATATTTTAAAGAATATTTATAAAAATGCAACAGCAACAATTAGATTACATAATGATACTGGGAAAGTCAACATTGAGAAAGGTGTAAGACAAGGTGACTCCATATCTCCAAAACTTTTACAGCAGTGCTGCAAGAAGTATTTTGTGGATTAAAATGGGAAACTAAAGGAGTGAAAGTAAATGGAGATTATTTAAGTCATTTAGATTTCGCAGATGATGTAGTTGTTTTTGCAAATAATGCTTCCGAGCTGCAGGAAATGTTGCAGGAGTTATCAGATGAAAGTAGGAAAGTAGGACTAAAGATAAATGTTAAAAAGACTAAAGTAATGTTTAATCGATTTGCTCCAAATATGAAAATAAAGATTGATTATGATGAATTAGAAGAAGTTAAGAGTTACAAATACCTTGGTCAGATTATTAATACAGATGGAAACATAATAGAGGAAATTAATCATAGAATTAAACTTGGTTGGAGTGCTTTTGGTAGAAATAACTTGATATTAAAAGGAAATATGCCTATGTGTTTGAAAAGAAAGGTTTTTAACAAATGTGTTTTACCAGTTCTTACTTATGGATCTGAGACTTGGACACTTAATAGAAGATCAATACAGAGACTTCAGACCACTCAAAGAAGTATGGAGAGATGTATGTTGGGAGTAACAAGAAGAGATCGAAAACGCAATGTATGGGTAAGAGAACAAACAGGTGTTACTGACCTCATTGAAAAAATTAAAAGATTGAAGTGGAGTTGGGCTCGACATATTGCTAGAAGAGATGATAATAGATGGACAATTGAAATTTTAAACTAGATTCCAAGAGATTGTAAAAGACCCAGAAGGATACCACATGTAAGATGGATGGATGAAATAAGAAAATGTGTAGGGGTGATGTGGAGAAGAGAAGCTAAAGATCGGAGAAGATGGATTAAACTTGGAGAGACCTTCATCCTGCAGTGGATTGATAATGGTTGATAATGATGATGATGATGATGAGTAAGCATAAGAAATGGTGATCATGTAATATTTAGCCAGTTGGAGTCTGACTAATCCAATATTGTTTGAGAGAAATTAATTAAAAATGAAGACAAATTAAGATTCAATATAGGTAATCTTGTATATTGTTTCAAATAATATTTTTAACATTTCAGAATAAAGTGGTTTCTCTATTTTTAAATGTATTAGTAAAAACAAACAGATATTTGAATTTTTCTAATATAATATATTTAGAAATAAGGACAGATTACAAAGTTTTTGTTCATTTTTAAATGGTATTTTCTTCTTTATACAGAGTAGTCCTAATGAAAGGGCAGTTGTTTCCTCTCAATACATAGCAACATAAGTTAGCTATTTACCTTAAAACTTTTAAGGCATTAATATTTCTGGATCATGAGATATAACTATGACATGTGACAGTGCATTCCATACTATCATCAAGCTCTCTTGGCCATCTTGTGATTTGGAAATGTGCTCTTGAATTATGGCTTCATTACTATGTGCAGTTGAATAATTTCAAATGTTTGAGTAGTAAATTACCCAATTTAAAACTAAATTTGATGTAGAATGTCATTCAATTATGGTAAAATATGAAAGACATTGGCCCATTTTATGTTTAAACCCATGATCTGGTTGTTCTAGCACCTTTTAATTTTTGTGTTGAATATCTAACTCACATCACTACATAATACACTTTCAAATAAAAAAAGATTACTTGAATTGGAAGAACAGATTAATATTAAATAGGACATTAATGGAGTGTGTGACGTTAGAAATAAATGTGAAGAAACAATTAATTTAAAGAATGATGATATGCTTACTGCAAAGACAAAAATATTGGAAGTATATAGAACAAAACATGAAAGAAAAACATTATGGTAACTTATGGGATATCAGAAACAATGGAAAGATTAATTACTCAAATTAATAGAAGATATCAAATGTCAATAATTTAGATTTATTTTCAACAAGTTCTCATTGTAGTGAATAAGAAAAAATGTTTTTCAATAGTCCAACAACATTTAAAAATTATCATGGAGACTTTAATGCTAGAATTGGTTAATGATAAAAACTGAAAGTGCTATGTATAAATTTGACTATGGTTATCAAAATGAGAAAGGGCACAGAATTGTGGAGGTCACAGAAAAAGAAAATCTGTACATTATGATTTTTTTTCTTTGATAAAACTGCTGAATAGAAATGGATGTGGAAGCATGCAAATGAAGGTACAGCAGAACTGGATTATATTTTGACTAACAGAAAATAAGCATTTCAAGATCGTAATGTTCTTAATAAATTTAACACAGAAAGTGATTGTCAATTAGTTACATATTATAGACATATTTATGCAAACTTAAAAAGACAAAAATTATTTTAAAACAACAGTATATTCATATTTTTATTAAAACAAGCAAAACTCTCCATACAGTAATGCCACTCAGTGCAAGACAGAGTAATCAATAGATGCCAGAAGACTTGTGCATAAAATGCCTAGTTAGTGCCTACTCATCCAATATCCCCGAACTAATTTCTAGCTTGTGGCTTTTGTCAGTGAGGAGCCTTGGATTTGAGAGCACTGCACCTGAAATATAGGTGCACAAGCCTTTGATTTCTCTAGCTTGCACTGAGTGGCACTACTGTATGAAGAGTTTTTGCCTGTTTTAATAACAGTTGTGAGCAAGTATAAAAAATGGTGATCATGTAATGTTTAGTGGCTTTATATTCAAATTTGATATTTTTAATGTTCATAATCATTCTATTGAATCTAAATTAGAACTTGGAAACCATTTTAAAATATCAACAGATTTTGAAGATGATTCAGATTTGAACAAAATCAATAAGAAGCTAATCAATACGCTATTAAAAAGTGCAACAAAAGTTACTGTTTTTAAAAAGTAGCAATTGAATAGTATCAGTTTTACTGAGCAAGAAAATTTATGAAAAAAAGAAGGAATGTGAAAAAATATAAAAATGATCCGTTAAGAAGGATTGAATATCTGGAATTTTGTAAAATGGTGCAAAAAAAGTTAATAATGATATAAGAAAGTAAAATATGAACAATCAAGGAAAGCTGAGAAGAGAATATAACTATCATAACTATGAAACATCTTGATATTCGTAAAAAGAAAAACATTTTAAAAATTTTGAAAAAGATGAAACTATTACTAAAAAGAGATATGATATTATGTAATGTTTGGAAAAGTTTTATAAAGAATTACATAGCAATAAAGAACAAGAAAAAGTATGTCTTACAATTAGAACATTTTCTGACATGACTAAGATTTTAAATAAAGAAATGAGACACACAATTAAAGCTATGAAAGAGGGAAATGCTTGAAGTAATGATAGAATTATAATCAATATCTTAAAAAAATTAGATGATGAAATGAAAAACTATTTGCAAAGTTATATATCTAATGATTGATAAAGATATACCAGGTGCTTGGAAGAATGCAATAATAATATTAATATTAAAAAAAGATGAAAAAGAAGATATTAGAAATTACAGAGTATCAGTCTATTACCAGTTCTGTAAAAAAAATTTACCTAGATAATTACAACTCATCTACAATGAACTTTGGATTTTAACCAACTGAAAGAACAAACTGGATTTAAAAGTAATTTTAACACAGTCAATCACATTCATGCACTGAGAGAAGTCATAGAAAATATCAATTAGTAAGAATTACCCATTATACTTTGGATTTGAAACACCAAACACACATGATCACCATTTCTTATGCTTGCTCATAACTATTATTAAAACAGGTAGCAAGCATAAGAAATGATGATCATGTGATGTTTGGTCATTTAATACCAATCATATCTAGTCTGATAGTAGTGGCTATGGTTATTAAAAAACCAAAGACACCAAAATTTTTGGGTACTGAACTGAGTTCGGACCTATATGACTATATAAGCTAATAAGCTTAGATTGAAAATATTGTGTTTTTAATTTTATTCTCATACTTTTGTAGTTAAGTAGAGATAAAAGATGGCTGCAGG
This sequence comes from Epiperipatus broadwayi, assembly GCA_028023455.1. Lineage (NCBI taxonomy): Eukaryota > Metazoa > Onychophora > Udeonychophora > Euonychophora > Peripatidae > Epiperipatus > Epiperipatus broadwayi. Next base: position 6,141 of record JAQFVV010001993.1, on the reverse strand, counting down.
TATTGGATGAGTAGGCACTAGATAGGGATTTTATGCACAAGCCTTCTGGCATCCTTGGATTACTGTGGCTTTTCACTGATGGCACTACTTTATGAAGAGTTTTTCCTGTTTTAAAAGCTTTGGATTTATAGATTATGAAAAGGTATTTCTTATGTAAGCATTTGTTCAGTTATTAAAACATTTTATCATCAAGATAGAGATCCAGAATATTGTCATATGCTAAAGGATATTTTTTCAAAATGCAACAGTAATGATAAAATTACATAGTGATATTAATATGATCAGCATCTTTAATGGTGTATAATAAGGTGATGCCATATCTTCAAAACCTTTTACAGCAATTTTATATGAATAATTTTTTGGATTAGAATTGAAAACTAAGAGATTAAAAGTACCTGAAAATTGTTTAGGTCATCTACAGTTTGGAGATCAGGTGGTTGCTTTTGCAAATACTGTTTAAGAGTTTCAGGAAATATTGCAAGAGTAATTAGATGAAAGCAAAAAATTAAAACTAATGATAAATGTTAAAACGACTAAAGTAAGATAGATTTTTATCAAACGAAGAAAAGAAAGATTGATAAAGACAAATTAGAGGAAGTTAAAAATTACAACTACCTTGGTCATTAATGAATAATATTTATGTAGGTAATTTATACTCCATACTCTCAAAGACTGATTTCTATTCACTTTTAACATCTTGTGGAAGGCTGAAATCATAAACACATTAATTAAAGAAGTGTGAAAAAGATATATGACCTAAGATGTACATTTTATATGAAAACCAGCACTCATCAATTGACCAAGATGTATTTATCATTATTCACTATGTATAGATAAGCCAGTTTAATTGATAAGTATCAAATGTTCTGGTTGTTGCAACTTTGATATGAACTACTTAATAGGAATATATTAATAATTTTTATCACCCATTTATTAGACTAGAGATTTTCTACTTGATAACTTATATTCATATAGTGTAATTTTCACTCCACTACTCTCACACAAGATAGGGGCTGGTTTTTATCCACTATTGTGTGAGAGTAGTGGAGTGAAAATTACACTTTCATTAAGTGGAAAATCTCTAATCTAATGAATGACTAATAATTTTTTTTAACATACCTTAGTCATTTTATTAATGCAGATGAAAACATAATAGATGAATTAAACTTGAATGGAGTAGTTTTGATAAAAATAACTTAGTATTAAATGGAAATATGCCTATGTGTTTGAAAAGAAATGTTTTTAGTATATGTGTTTTACCTATTTTTATTTATGGATCTGAGATATGAATACAAAGGCATTTCATTCTCAACAAATTGGGTAAAGATATATGTAGGATCAACAAGAAGAGATTAAAAATAAAATACGTGGATAAGAGATTAAACAATTTTTACTGACGTCATCAAAAAAATGAAGAGATTGAAGTGAAGAAAAGATGGACACATTGGTAGAAGAGATGTTCGTATATGAGCAGTTGAAATATATTGCATCCCAAGAGATTGTAAAAGACCTAGAAAGAAACCATATGTCAGATGGATGGATAAAAAAAAGGAAGTTTATCATAAAATGCAAGAAAAGAAGCTAAAAATAAAAAATGGATTAAACGTGGAGAGATCTTTATCTTGTAAAGGAGTGATAATAATTGAAAGTGTTAATAATGGTCATCACTATTGTGATTCAAATCATAGTGATGGGATATCAAGCTCATAGTGGTTTTATGGTGAGAAAATAAAATAATACCAACATAAACTTAATTCTACATTTTCTCATCTTTTTAAATATAAAGTTCTCTAGTAGTTCTGGGTATCTTATCCTCTGTTCATGACTGTTAAGTTATTAAAACCCTACAATACTGATGTTTGAAGATTTTTTGAAAAAAAATTGTTTTTAATATATATTTTTAAAAACATAATATTAACTAAATTACTAAGAATTTAAAGGTTGCTTTTATTTAATAAGGTTATACTATTTGCTTTTTTATTAGTTATTTGCGATTAAACAAAATTGGAAAAAAATATTATATTAAATGAATAATAATTAATAAAATTTAAAGTCTAAGTTAAATAAACAAGGCAATTGTTTCTACACCAATTTATCAAATAATCTCAGATATTTTAATATTTTGTAAAGTTAATAAAAATATGGGGGTTCATGATGTTGCAGCATCACCTAGTGGCCACAGTACACCTAACTGTAAACTACCAAAAATACAATAGTAAAAATTATATATTTTTCTGATACTTGTTGTATTTCTATCTAGTGACTATTCAGTGGTATCTGGTTTTTGAGTTTTTTCTGCATGGTACTTTTTTATTATCTTTCTAATTTTTTCCATGTTCTTTTCTTTTCCACTTTTCTAATTATAATTTTTGTTTTAAATTTAATGATTTTTGACTTTTTTGATACCAATTTTCAATTTTTTGATATTTTTAAAAACTATTTTATTTATCTTTATAATTTTAGTGTTATTTATTTTAATTTCTTTTATACAAATTATCAACTTAACAATAGTGCATAAAGTAGACATCCATGTATATACTTGCAGATTAATGTTTTTGTCATGACTCAACTTACTCTCAAGTAATGATTTTTTCTGGATTAGAATATTATTTTGATTGGATTCAGAAGTTACTACAGACCAATTGATATATATATATATATATATATATATATATATATTATTTTTTTATATTATATATATATATATATATATATATAATAAAGAGCAAACATTTCTAAAGCTTATTTTATTATTTTTTATTTATTTTTTATGATAAATACTATTAAAAAAAGCATTCAAATCTTAATCTATGATTGTTCCCATTCCCAGACCAGTTTTGAGCTATGGCATGAGGACAATCATAGATTTGAATGCTTTCTCTTATAGCATTTATTATTAAAAAATAAATGAATAAATAATAATAATAAAATAAGCTTATTTAGAAATATTTGCTCTTTATTACATATTGGTAATTAACTATATAGTTCATGTGACTTATCACTTGGTTTTTATATATATATATTATTTAATGTTTTTCATGGTTATATGATGTAGATAATACAATATTTTTGGGTACAAACCGTGTATTATTTTGCATTACAATCCGATATTTCGACAGACTAGCAACCACCATTTTCAAGGTTAACTTTTGAAAGAACAATCTCATTAGATCTCAAAAAATAATGTGACTCAGTGCGAGATGAGAAGTGAGATACAACTTGAAGTAGTTCAGCATTCACAATATGAGGTTTATCAAAATGTTTATTTCACTCAGTTTTTTCATCTATTAATTTCAAGTTAATATTAGATAAAATGAGAGGTTTCCACATAGCTGAAATACATTGTGTTTCATCAGCCCTATTTAAACCAGTAGGTCTCTTTAATATTTCAATTGACTCTCTCGTGGTTCTTAAATGATATCGTTCAAAATTTGCAAGTATTTTTGTATTGTCAAAATCAGGTTTGTGACCAATTTCTAAAAAATAGGAAGTAAAAGCTGATGTGCTAATTTTTTGATTAAAAGCATTTCTATGTTCCTTAAGTCTGACATTTATTTGTCTATTAGAATGACCCACATAACTTCTTGAGCACTGCAAACATGAAATTTTATAAACTCCTTGGTGTTCCAAAAATATTCTGTCTTTAGGTTTATATAAAAAACCACCATTTTTTTTGCCAGTAGAAAAAGTAGCTTTATATTAAAACAAGATAGTCTTCTATTGATTTTATCAGTAACCCCTTTAATGTAAGGTAAAATTACTCTATTAAAAAAGGAATTGTCAATTCTATTCTCTTTTTTCTTTTTAGTATTAATGTTATGTAAAACCTTATGTATGATGTTTTTATTATAATTATTAGAAAGTAGAATATTTTTTGTAAGTTCTATTTCTTGAGTAAGATGTTCTTTATCAGATAAATTATAAGCTCTACTCAAAAGATTTTTTGCTACAGAAAAAATTTGTGCAGGATGATGATGAGAATTAAAATCAAGATATCTGTTTGTATGGGTGGATTTTCTGTAAACTGATATTGATAATGTTTCATCACATTTTCTTGCAATTAAAAATCTAGAAAAAAAAATGGATCAGTTATTTTCCACTTCTATAGTAAATTTAATATTTGGATGCCAATTATTTATAAAAACAATAAAATAATTTAAGGCATCAATGCCATGAGGCCATATGACAAAAGTATCATCCATATGTCTAAACCAGATAGAAGGTTTTTTTAGTTTTGTGTAATGTTTTGACATTGAAAAAGTATTCTAAAGATCAAAAAAGTTATATAATGTATGTTAAAGTCATATAAAAGGTATGAATGAAAGTGAAACCTAAATATGATGATCACCATGAAATAAGAAGTGAATAAATACCATATTTTTTTATATTATTCAAATAATTATATGTTTATTTTGGTAGATAAAATAAACATAAGAACACATATAAGTTATAGAGTTATTATAAAAATTATATTATATTGGAGTGTTGGATTAAAGAACTTCTTATTGAAGAATATAGTTTGTTTAGTAATGCATAATATAATAAATAAACTATTTAGATAATGAACATGAAAATTACATAGAAATATTTAGATAAATATTTCATTATCAAATAACAATGTATTTATGAACCTGCAATTATTAAAAAAAGTTGATAGTAGTAATAATGCTAAAGTGTATTAATGCTATAAATCTAGGGGAAAAGATAATATAATTATTATAGATGCGTATTTTTGGATTCTATGAAGGTGTTCAAATTATTTCACTGTGTTATCTAAGAAAAATGCTAGAATATCTTAAAAAATATAACTTTTTAAGTAATACATATTATACTTCATGATAAAAAATATTTGAATTAGAAATTACTTTTTCTTATGCAAACACATTTTGGTTGTAATTATTTTGAATTTTGAATAATCTAAATTTTGTAAATATTATATTTGTAAATTTTAAAATCTTATAGTTGTAATAATAAATTGTTAATGTTTGTTTTGAATTAACTTAATGTTTTGAGAATTTCTTCTTTTTTTGTGGTGTCCAAGTCATGACGAATCATCCTAACCACACATGTATTACAAGAATTAATTATATCTGGATATAATTACACATGATTTAAATGAAATAAAGTATGAATATTATAATATGATTATTAAAGATATTGTTTATTAAATCTAAAGAATTGTATATTGCAAATTTTCAATATCTGATAGAATAGTTATAAAAGTTTGATATTTTTTAATTTATTATATGAAGAATACAATTATAACTATAATACATAATAAATAACAGAATTATTTACTTCATTAAATTGTAAATACTATATACATGTGCTGTATACACATATAATAAAGCTAGTATATACAATCAAGAGCAAATATAAAATACTATAAAACAAAAGTGTTGTAACGGTCAGATTTGTACATTCGTGCAACAAAATCCAGAGTTTTAGTAAATCATCCCAATACTGATCAAAATGAGGTTTTTGAGACCCCATGTCCAGTCTCACCTCAGTTTCTTTACAACCATTCAAAGATTTACTATCTTACAGATGACATATATGAGGTCACAGCAGTATTTTCCTTAATCATGTGCCAGCAGTAGCACATGGGCAATGGACATATCAAAGTATAGCTATATAGATGTAGTGTGGCATAATTATTAAATATGGATTATGATTCATAATAACTAATAGTTAACTAATTAATAATGACTTCATAATAATGATTTAATAATAATGATGAGTAAAATTGATACACTAAACAGAAGTTAAAATTTCAACTAATTTAATGAAAGCTAAAATTTAAATAATAAAATTAATAAACAAAATAATAATTACAATGGGATTATATGGATTGTCTCACTCACAGGTGATGATTTTAGAGATTACAATATTAATATTTGATCTTTTAGTTCACACACAGGTAATGATTTTAGAAATTACAAGCAGTTATGGTTTATATACATATATAGCGTTTCAAATCACTCGCAGGTGATCTTAGTTTTCTGGCTACAAATTATTGAATTTACTTTGATATATATATATATATATTGTGCCCTTGTCTGTAGATCATAGGTAGGGTAGAAAGGTCAATTATGAAAAAAATTTTAAATTTTAAGTTATATTTAAGTGATATAAAAGTAC
>JAQFVV010001992.1:0-38615 GCA_028023455.1 Epiperipatus broadwayi | reverse complement strand
ACCATTCGAGTGCAGAGTCAGGAGTAATCAGTGGATGTAGAAAGGTTTATGCATAAAATTACCATCCAGTGGCTACTCATCAAAATATCCCCAGTCTGATTTCGCTTGTGGCTTTATCATGAGTGTGCCTTGGATCTGAGACCATTTGCAATTAGATTCTGGATCTTAATGCAAACCTTATAGGTGCCAATAACCTTTAAAGTTTTAGCTAACCATAAAGCTGAGTCAAAAATGAAAACACAGTAATAATGGGATATTCGCTCATTATGAGTTGTACAGTTGTATAGACTGAACTCAGTCTCAGTATCCGATACATTTTCAAAGGTTTTAGTTCCTTTAATGGCGCACAGTTACCATAATCCTATTGGGCAGAATTGGTATTAAATCGTGAAACATCACAAGATCACACTTCTGTGCTTACATAAACTGTAATTTATAGTGGCAAAACTCTCTATACGTAAGTACCTTTCAGTGCCCCACCATGAGAAATCACATGATGCAGATAGGTTTGTGCATAAAAACCCTGTCTAGTGCCTACTCATCCAATATTCCCAAACTCCTCACATTGATGAGAAAGCCTCAACTAGAAACTCAGCCTGCTAATATGTGGATAAGTAGGCACTAGATAGTGATTTTATGCAAAAATCTTCCTGGGTCCATTGCTGATTACCTGGACTTGGCACTGAATGGTGCTACTTATGGAGAGTTTGCCACTATACAAATATAGTTGATGTTTTAAGTGTTTGCATTTGGTAAAAAGAACTTTACATAATCAAATAAAAATTCAGTGTATATATTATTGTTTGTGTTATGTTATACTAAGATATGTTATTGTGATTACATGTATTTGATAACTAGCAAAAAAACCTATTCAACTCAATAAAATACTTAGCATTTTACTGAAATTATTAAGAAATGAATTTCTTCGATATTAAATATCACGCTCTTTAAGGTGAAAATCAATTAATTTATTGCGCTCATTATTTTAAATTTTAATTTATTTAACATTTTATTTTATTAGCCATGTAAATAAATATTGCAGAACAGAGAGTTGAGAAACATAAATATTGAAACAAAAGAAAAAAATATGCATCACACCAAAATAATTATCAATAACGTTATAATAATATGTTATGATTACATATCTGAGGTTGCCAAACCTCTTAATAATAAATACTTTTTTATAAAAATGATTAACTGTAGTTTTTTTTTATTACAGGGGTCAAGCGTTGTTAGTCGAGAGGTCATCGCAACTGCCTCTTTGCGAAGCAAGTAGTAGTTGGTTGCAAGATGGTTGTGGGTACGCACTCCGGACGATGTTATGACATATGAAAAAAAAGTAGTGATTGATAGTATTTGGTAATATTGAGAACAAGATAGTCTCAAATCTAAATTGTGCACGAGAAGTCTCCAATTCCTTGATCACCACTTGAATGTAATTCTTAATAAGTTACCATAAATAACGCCATCTGATTTTTGTTATTATTTTCATCTTAGAAAACACTTCCTGGCATTCTAGCCCTAAAAGATATTTTTCTTGAAGCACTTTATTTTTAAACCATCACTCGCAAATATTGTCTAGGCTTCCTTGCTACAAAGTTGCTACCATTCTCCATCAATTTCTTATTCCTATTCAAACACTAGGCAACATTAGCAGGTTAACTACACAATATTCATTTAGTAATTAATCCCAAAGAATTGAATTAGAGTAGAAAAATAGCAACACTTCTCTCTGTTATAAATGTTACTACATAAGTCCTTTACTATGACAAGAGACTGTTTAAAATCTTCACGTTATTTTATATTACATTTTTGAAACTTTCACAAAATCACAGTATCTTTCAATCTCTATAACGATCTCCTTCCTAAGCAAACATTCCCATTTATAATTTTACCTAGTTATACATTTCAACCTTTAGATTACATATCTATAGTTGTCACTCTTTTAAATTTCATGTTTCTGTTGGTAAATAGGACCTGATTAGCCCAAGCACATAAAATCACTCAGAATCTGTCAGCAATATATTAAATAATTTTTAACTCCTAATATATTTTCACTTTTAGTATTTAAAAATCAAAATCATCACAAAAAAATCAAGATAGTGATATCTAGTGACGATGTAACGTTTTTTTGTCAAACTCTTTACATCCCGTTCTTTGAATCATTAAATGTGAGCATGTAGCAACATTTCACTTAATCATTCAGTGTGCATGAAAATTTCAAGTGTCCTAATAGTCTGGATTATGAGTTATGCCTAAAAATGTGAATGGGTTTAGTGCCATATAGATTATCAATTCTGTCCCATTCATTATGAAACCTTGCATGGACTGGGACAATATTTTTGCCACTCCCATTAACTTTCTTGGTGTGCTCAATGTGAATCAATTTAAATAGCTTCAAAGCAATTTTTGCCATATTTAAAACAAAATTGATTAGTTAGCATGTCATTCCCATCATGGGTTAAAAATGCAGAAATACAGAGGTGTAATCTCATGCTCCAGATAAATTAATACCCTAAAAATTTGGTGGTGAATAATTAAGTTATCTCTATGTTAGCACATGTGATGATTCAAAAATGGAATTGTAGCGCAACTTCGTGAGGAAAGAACCATCTATATTTGCCTGGGATGCTATACGCCATCTAGCAGTTTTTATCATTTTAAATGTAAAATAAAATGAGGTAATGTGAAAAATATAGACTCAATCCTCTAGGATTTAACAATTATCACAACAGAACTAGAAAATTAAAAACTTGGTATTACAATATTACTTTCAAGCTTAGTGAAATAGTTGTTTCCTGCTATCTAGTTATATCTCTGATTTTACTTTTGTCTATCCAATATTTTCAACTTTTTGGCTTCAGTATAAAACTAAAATTATTGTTGTTTTATGCTCATCTACTATTAAGTGTTTTTTTCTTAAATGAATGATAATTATTGAAAAAAAGCACATCACTCAATCACATTATTTAGTACTGCATATTCTATTTTTTTATTATTTTTTATATATCGTTATTTCTATCTTATATATAAAACCCCTGAATATCTGTACTAATATATGACAATTCAAGTTAAACATTTCTTTGTTAGAGGAGTGTAATTTTTCAAGGAAAAAAATATTATTTGTTTCACCAATAATAAACTGTAATCATTTTTATGAACCATTTTATGCAAACAAAATAATTTGTTAAAACAAAAAATATTACAAAAATAATTGCTCTAGCATAATCTGGATACATTTCTAAAAAAAAAAGAGGTATTGAAATAAAACTTTTACAAAAAAAAAAAGTTCAGAAATACAATGTGCTTTTGACTACATTACAGAACTGAATAGGTATAGTATTTAAATAGCTAACAAAATGTGATTACATTATGTGAGAATTCATGTTTGGAATATTATACTTAGTGAGGAAAAAAATAAATGCTACAGTATTGTATTAACTATGCAGTTCCATACCTAATTGAAATTTGTTAAAGTAATTAATTAAAATATCCTTTCCATAAGCCAGATATATATTCTGGTTAATATATTTAAAAATGTCATTTTTATCACAAAAATCACTTAAAATTTTTTGTTATATATTTTTATATATTACAAAAAATTTGAACATATGTCACATGACCTAATTTAACAAGCTTGTCTTATAAATGTTATATATATAGAGCTACAAATAAGCTCTTAACAAGCTTTGCAGAATATTTCCAACCCCAGAGCAGTTTCTGCTACTGGCATTCTCGTGAGGTGCTTGATGACTTGGCATATAATTAATTACAAAACAACAACAAATTTCCATTAATGTAAGAACCAATAGTATTGCTCTTATCAATAACTTGTTTCAAATTATATTACAATTTATATTTTGGTTTTCTAAAATAAATGCCTTGATGGTAATGCTTTGCATACAAAACTTGGCTTAACAGTTTTTTGAAGTTATTACCTTATTGTTTATTTGCAGTCCATGTATTCTATGGAATATAATTTTATTACATATATGCATACATATTAAAACATATCTAATATAATGAATATGCTAATAGCTCTAAACAGCTTTTCCAATAAATGCTGCAAGATAAAGCATTTAAAATCTCTCTCTAGAATTATCCTTATCCCTGCACCAGTTTTGAGCCTAACGGTTCTCATCAGTGAAGTGCTAGGATATTCAAAGACTTGATCTAAAATACCAACTCAAGCCCAGCATTTATCTAATACTTATGTCTTGAAATCCAGCTATTTAACTTAAATCGCTACATAGTTTTGAATAATATTCAGATACACCATATATTAATAGCCTTAAGTAATATAACATCACCAAAGCCTCAAAAGGAATATGATAATAGTAAGAAAATTCAAGTCATTCATCACATGACTTAGCTGAATAAGCTTGTATTACAAATCTAATTATTCAGATCCATATAACTATCTATGTTAGATAATTGAATTTGAAGACGTATGGTTGTTTGAATAATAGTTAATACTTAATAGTTAAGTATTAGAGAAATTCTGGGCTTGAGTTAGTATTTTGGATCTAGAGTCTGAATATGCTAGCATCTCTGTAATGAGAGTTTGAAACTGGTTTGGGGATAAAGACAATTCTAAATAGAGATTTTAAATACTTTCTCTTGTGGCATTTATTGGAAAAACCATTAGCACACTCATTATATTAGATTTGTAATACAAGCGTATTAAGTTAATTCACATGATGTATGACTTGATATTGTATTAAATCGTCAATTTAATTATAAAATGGAACTATTGTATTCTCTTCCTCTTTTTAGTTATTTATTTATTTTTAAATTGAAAAAGTTTATTCATAACAGCAAGTAAAATTTTGGCAAACTCCAATAATCATACTCAGATTTTAATTGCAAACAAAAAGAATACAAAGGATAATTAAATTTATAATTGTAAATACAAACACAATACACATGTAAAGACTTGTAGATGATGATGTATATATATACACACACAGAAAAGCTTCACAGAGTAGTATTTACCAAAAAAATATTTTTATACCAGATTCACGCACGCTTAAGATTATGCTTCCATCTTACTGACATCTGAAAATTCCAGGTATGTAGTGTAGTATTAGTCCATCAAAAAGTATCTTGCTATTATTAGACATTGGATAAAACAAAAATAGCGAAATTTAAAATAGATGGCAGTTAGAAAACCCAGTGCATAATGCATTTTTTCAGTTTTTTCTTTTAGAAAACTTTTGAAATGATCTTTTACTAGCTATGGTTTCTTTAAAGGTTTCCAATATCTGAAAATATATAATAAATTGTAGTTTTAAATATACATAGAATATTGTGCAATAAATAAAGGGAGATAAAACATTGATTGAATAAAATAAAATAAAATTCATATAGTAATAAAAATAATATATATATTTAAATTTTTAATAAAATATTTTTTTTATAGTGCATGCTAAATATGCAACACAAAGTAAGTTGGTCCAATATATATATAAACACTCCATGGCTATATTATTCCAAACACACTTTCCCTTTAAATAAAGAAATCTCAAATTTTAGTGTGGCTAGAATAATATAGCTGGGGAGCTTTTTAAATATTTTATATAGATTTCAACTAGCAAAATGCATTGATTACATATATATATACAAGACATATTTTGCAGGTTTATTCATGTTAAAAAATGTAAATATAGATATACCAACATTTCGACTTAATCACACAAATCATCAACCAGTGGATGACTTGTGTAATCAAGTTGAAATGTCGGTATATCTATATTTACATTTTTTAACATGGATGAATCTGCAAAATATGTGTTTTATATATGCAACCCATATATATATGAATAAGTGTAATAATAGTCAAGTTGCAGTCTTTAGGACCTATATAAGTATATTACATTATTAATAAAGGTGCGATTCCACCTTTATTGTTAAAAGAAGGTTGCCTTCACAATTATTTGAAATTGTTGATTGTTATTGATATTAGATTTGTCTAAGTATTGATATGTATATAAATATTGAGAACGAGACAGTATAGCCTAATCTCATCTGACTATATGTCCAAATACTTTATGTTTGAAAAGATATATATTTTTAAAGTAGACCTTTAATATAAATATTCTTTTTTTTGGAGAATTATAAACAAATATATAAAGTTATTTATAGCTAGTATCTTGTAGTATTTTACTGAGATAAGATGATGTATATAAAAAAGAAGAAATGTGATTTTTTTTACGATTCATTAAAAAAATTATTATGTAGAACTCTATAAAATCATATAAAAATAGATAATAATTATTAAGGAAAACTACAGAAGATAATAGAAACCTCAAAATTGTAAAACAGTATCTTGGTATTGGAAGGAAAGTTGTTTCAGCAATAATAATATAAGATAAAACTATTATTAGAAAGATAAATGATGTTATGAAATATGATGAAGTGTTTTATAAAGAATTATAACCATTAAATTGCCAAGAATTTTAAATGAAGAAGAAAGATATGCAATTAAATCTAAGAGAGAAAGCTCTTGGAAATAATAAAATTATTATTGCTACTTTAAAGGGAGCAGATAAAGAAATAGAAAATTGTTGGTGAAACTATGTACAAGTTGAAAATCCCCAGAAATAATATTGGTATTTAAGAAAGATAATAAAAGTATGAAAAATTACAGACCTATCAATGTTTTAACATTGCTATACAAAACCTTTATTGATACATTTATAATTCTGTATATCAAATTTTGGATTCTAAGCAACTAAAAACAAACTAGATTTCAAAATGTTTATAGGACCATCAATCATATCCAAGTATTAAGAGAAGTTACACAACATGAATTGTCATTATGCTTTGGTTTTATAGATTATGAACAGGCATTTGTTTCTGTAGTCATTTCCACAGAAGCTATTATCATTGAGCAGGATATATAACAAGGTGATTTCATGTATCAAAAAGTTTTTACAGCAGTTTTATAATAAATATGTTATAAATTAAAATAGAGGTCAAAGAGATAAAAGTAAATGGAGATTATTTAAGTCATCTTGATTTTGCAGATTGTGTAAATGATTTTGTGAATAATGCTTCAGCGTTTCATGTAATGTTGCAAAGTTATCAGATGAAAATAAAATGTAGAATAAAAAATAAATGATAAACAGACACACACACACACACATATATATATATATGAGCAATACAGAGACTTCAGACCACTCAAAGAAGTATGGAGAGATGTATGTTGGGAGTAACAAGAAGAGATCGTAAACACAATGTATGGGTAAGAAAACAAACAGGTGTTACTGATCTCATTGAAAAAATTAAAAGATTGAAGTGGAGTTGGGCTGGGCATATTGCTAGAAGAGACGATAATAGATGGCCAATTGAAATTTTAAACTGGATTCCAAGAGATTGTAAAAGACCCAGAAAGAGATCACATGTGAGATGGATGGATGAAATAAGATAGTGTGCAGGGGTGATGTGGAGAAGAGAAGCTAAAGATCAGAGAAGATGGATTAAACTTGGAGAGACTTTCATTCTGCAGTGGATTGATAATGGTTGATGATATATATATATATATATATATATATATATATATATATATATATATATATAAAGACTGATATAAATGAATTAGAAGAACTTCACAACTACAAATACTTTGACGATATTATTAATACTGATGGTATCATAATGAAATTTATCATAGAATTAAACTTGCATGAAATGTTTTTAGTAGAAATAGGAAATATGCATATGTTTTTGAAAAGGTTTTAAATATATATGTTTTAGCAGTTCTCACTTATGGATCCACTATTTAGACACTTAGCATAAAATCAATTTGAGTCTTCAGACTATTCAATAAAATATGGATATGTACATGTTAGGAGTAAAAATATGTGTGTGTTTTTGAAAAGGTTTTTAATATATACGTTTTAGCAGTTCTTACGTACGGATCCACTATTTAGACACTTAACATAAAAGCAATTTGAGTCTTCAGACCATTCAATAAAGTATGAAGATATACATGTTAGGAGTAAAAAAGAAATTATCAAAAAACTAAATACTTGACTAAAAGAACAATCAGTAATTATTGAAATAATTGAAAGACTGAAACAGAGTTGATCTATATGTACTGCTTGAAAAGAAGATGAACAGTTGATATTTTAAAGTGAATCCCAAAAAATTGCAAAAAAATTAAACAGAAACCACATGTAAGTTGGATAAAGAAATATACCGATAACATGTTGAGAAAAAACGCTATAACAGAAGAAATTGAACTAAATTTAGCGATAAATCGTTAATGGTGAAATTAATTATGTTAATTCTTTTATTGTCTTAAATATAGGTAATGACATTTAATAAAAATAGAATAAATCTTAGCTCACTGAAAAATAAATTTTAAAAAGACACATATTTAAAATATTAAATATTTTCTGTATTTTTTCATGTTATTTCAATTTTAATTAATAGCATTTAATTAAAATAATAGTTTCTACAATTAAATTTAAATATTTACATGTACGTATGTGAGTGTGCGTGTTCACATTAATATTTATTTTTTTAAAAAATTTTTATTATAAAATTAATTTAGTTAAAAGTTATTGGAATCTCATTATTTAGTTACTGATGAATTTAGATTTATAGTTGGTCAAAAATACAATCTTTAAAAAAAGGCGCAGGAAAAGAGCATAAACTTTGATGAAATAGTAAAACATTAAGTAATAGTTAAGAAAGGAGTAAGGATAAAATCTACGAGTTTTTAAAGAAAAAATAAATAATTATTTGCGTCTGCATTTCTAAAAAGTCTTTATAAAATGAATTAATTTCACATGTCTGTGTGAAAATGAATTTATCTGGATTTTAAAAGTTTAATCACGAATTTAGTTTTGTTTCCCCAGGGGAGTTCTCTTCAACCACACTACTAAAGCCTTTATGGCTACAATGTGATTAATGTAGGATTTATTTTTATTATTTGAAATATATATGATGTGTAAATTTTATATTGATTCAAAGATTGCTTATTGTAAAAAAATATATAAAACATTTTAAAAGTTGTTTTAAAATTTATCTTTCAGAGCTTAATCAATTTCTTCAAAAGAATTACTTTTTTTCACTTCTAAGAAAATAAAAGACTATTATATCATTTAATATAATTTGGTTTAAATTGCTTTAATTTTATGAATAATAAAATATATTCCTTTACTTCTATCAAAAATGATAAATAAATTTACTGAAAACATTGGGAATATCAAAATAGTTTTTTAAAGCGCTTACTATTTTCAAACAATGTATTCATTATAACGCTTATTTTATAAAGAATGCTTAGCCTACATCCGACTAACTATTAAATAAAGCGTAGATTAAAAACAGTTTAAAAGTAAATGTAATTTTATAAAATACAAGCAAAATTAAGTTCCAGTTTATTGTTAAATGCTAATAACCAAAATTTATTTTAATTAAGTCAAGAAAAAATCCATAACTGTCTTGCATTGGTGGTCGAGAGGTCAGCGCGACTGCCTTGCACTTGCAGGCAGTTGCCCGGATTGCGGGTTTGCGTCCCGGCCGATGCTATGACACTTTTAAAAAAATTTATGACTATCTCTGAAGGAAAAATAATGAATTCATATTAAAAAGTTTATTTAAGCATGGTCTAAAGTTCAATTAATGTCAGAGCTTAATAATTAAATGTTTGGATGTAAATTGTAAACAAACAAAAAACAACAATAAATTTAGCATCTATATAGCTAAAATGATCTATTTTATGTAGATGTTAATTACATTTAATTCTGTTTACATCATAGAAATGATCATTAAAAAGATGTTTACTTGCGTATCAGTCCTTCCCTCTTTTTGCGGACATTTGTTGGGTAATTATCCATTTTCAGGAGTATCAGGTTTTAAACAATATGGCTGTTTTTTTTAAGTTGATTATGTGTATTAAATATTTCATTGAAGTTCTTTTGTTAATATGATTAGAAAAAACAATCATTTGCAGTTTTGTGTAATAAATTACACAAAACTGCAAATGATTGTAATTAAATAAAATTTATCATAAGTTTAATAAACAAAATAAAAAATATGTTGAAAGAATGAATACTCACTTTGAACACATTTTGAAATTACACTGTCAGTATCTCTATTCGGCATAGTTTCATATCATGTCCACTAGCATAAACTTTTTGCATAGGCACTATTCCATAATTTTGAAAACACTTCTCTGCATATTCTTCTGCCACTGGTAGATTCCAAATTTTAATCATTTTGGTTTGTATGGTATTTATAAAAAAATATATACATTATTTTTTTAAATTAACATGAATTTATATTTGATTTCTTATTATTTTAAACTTAAACCACTAAACATCACATGATCACCATTTTTATGCTTACCCAAGCTGTTTACACAGAGGCTAATCTCTCCATATAGTAGTGCCACTCAGTGCAAGCCAGAGTAATCAATGGGTGCAAAATATTTTTACATAAAATCCCTATCTAGTGCCTACTCATCAAATATCCCTAGGCTAGTTTCTAACTTGTGGCTTTCATCAGTGAGAAGCCTTGGATCTGAAAGTACTGCTCTAGATCTTAGATTCTAATGCAATTCTCCAGCATCCACCTTTTATCTTATTAGCTAACTATAAAGTTTTTCTAAAGGTTTGAGCTTGAATTGAAAACCTTTTTGTGTTTTCATTTTGGACCTACTTGCATCCATTGATTTCTCTGGCTTGCACTGAGTGGCATTACTATATGAAGAGCTTAGCATCTGCATATTTTAAACTTAACAAGAAATACTTGTTTTAAAGGGAGAAAAACCTAAATACTTAGATGCCCCTAAAAATGGATAATTAAATAAAAAACACCTGGAGAAGAGATCAAAGAATTAATATGTTAGTACCAAAAGAGGAAATGAATTAGTGATCAAAAATTAAAGTTCTTTGTTATTAAATAAGAAAATTTGTTTTAGCCACTTATGGAAAATAGTCAAAATAAATGCAAGTAGTTTGAAGGAAACAGTTCAAATATAATACTATTTTTATATATTGTGTCTTATTTAAAATTCATTACCATGTGCCCCAGTTAAAATATGATTAAATACTGATTTTATCGCCAAGCTTCCTGATGTGAATCAATGCATCTGTTAGATAAAAATGTAGGTTACCTATTCATCACAAAGTTTTAAAATGTTTGTTTGTTTATCTCATGAATTATGTATAAAATGGGTCTGTGGTTTATACTCTAACCCTTGATGAACTACATAGTAAAAACAGAGCAAATTGTTGAAATATTTAAATGATTCAAACTGCATATGGCAACAAATCCATGGATCATAAAAAATTATGGTGGAAGAGAGATAATTGAAGATTATTGATAAACACATAAATTATGCATATTTTATGTCACAAATTCTAAACTATACTTGATAGCATCTTAAAATTTTTGCAATTAATAGCTAAACAATGTTATTACATAATGCATGCAATAATTCAGAAACCAATTATCTTTTCACTGGTATACACATTATAAGGTATTTATAATGATAAACATTGATCCACAAAAAAATCAGAATTATTATAAGTTGTTTGTTGTATTTAATTTAGTTTAATAAAGAAAGAAAATAGGTTAAGCACATTCATAAGTAAATGTCTACTTTCATTACAAAATTTAAAATTCAAGCAATCCAATTTGAAGTGCACACTAACCAGTCTTATAGTCATTTTATCACATTTAAATTATTTTAAACATGTTATTGACTCTCTTCCATATATTAAGTTGTCATAATAACATCCATAACATTAATTTAATCAGTCTTCTTGAATATTCAAATTCAGCTTTTTAGCTGAAACCTGTCAAGATCTTCAAATTGATCTCCATTGCCAATATGAAAATTATTCAAGCCAAATGTTACTCATGTAAATTGGCAAAAGGATACTAGCATCAGTTTAATAAAAATATAAGAACGGTTTTAAATCATGCAAATTAAAATAAAACTAAATTAAATTCTGTTAAATGCTTAAAAATCTTATCGTTAATTGTATCAATTATGGTATTTATATAATCAGAATATTTAATTAAAATTTACACACATCATTGTTTAATATCAATTCATTATTCAACCATATCTACTATTATTTATAATTCTTCCTCTTATCCCATCTCATGACATGAACAAACTTTCATAGCTGAACAGATATTTTCAAATATTGTTTCAAACTTACCATTTTTTGAGCAAAATGCTTTCAAACAATAAAACTATATGTTCATGATTTCTTAAATTAATTTAAATCTATGACTGAAAATAATGGCATTATTAATATCTTTGAAAATACTTTGATATAATAAAAAACATTGACATTTTATGCTAATAAATGCAATGAATTCTATATTATTTTTATAAAATAAAACAATAAAAATAAAATTCTGGGGAATAACATCATGTGTTTTTTTTAAAAAAATAATGATTTTGAAGTTATTTAATTAATACCATATTTTAAAAATTCCTAAAATATTTCATGAGCATTATACATTGCCATTTTCAAAAGTGCATAGAATCATTAAATCTCATCAAACTTGAAAACTCTGTTAATACAAATCTCACATGATCACCATTTCCTATGCTTAACCAAGCTATCAAAACAGAGGCAAAACTCTCCATACAATAGTGCCACTTAGTGCAGTGGATGTACAAAATTCATATCTAGTGCCTACTCATCTGTTTGTGGCTTTTGGCTTTCATCAGTGAGAAGTTTAAATCAGAGATCAATCATGTTTCATAGGATAATGGTGATTATCGTTGTTATAAATACCAAAATGTGTAGATGCTGAACTGGGTTTAGATCCATATGACTATAAAATTGAATAAGCTTGGATTGAAAATATTGTGTCGTCAATTTGGACTTGTAGGCTTATAGTTAACTAAATAGATAAAAGGTAGATACTGGAGGATTTGCATTATATTCTAAAATCTAGATGCAGTGCTCTCAGATCCTACGCTCCTCACTGATAAAAGCCATAGCTAGGAATGAATCTGAGATACTGAATGAGTAGGCACTAGATAGGATTCTTTTTCAGAACTATCTTCCATCCATTGATTACTCTGGCTTGTGCTGGGCTGTGCTACTGTATGGAGAGTTTTGCCTGTGTATTAAATACAAATAATTCAATGAAATAAATATATCATTAATTTTAGAAATCGGAATTTTTGCATTTTTATTCTAATTGTCATAAAACTATATTATTTAGTAGAATTTTACTCATCATGGTTTGGTTTAGTGGTAGAATGCCAAATGCTGGAAGTTCATAGGTCATGGTCTAATTCTATAACTACTAGTAATCAAACTTTTAATTCTGATCAATAAATACATTTGATTATCATTAATCATTATAATATTAATGAAATTTTTATGGTTACATCTTCCTTAAATGATTCATACAAAGAGATCTAATTAAATAGTTGATTTTTTTCTAGCTTTAGTCTAATCAATATTAGTCAAGTTTTATTTTTAATAATCACATTTTTGTATTAAATTACTAATTCTTTTATAAAATTACATTTTTATTTTGTTGTTTTGATAATAATGTGTCTAATACAATTCTAATTGTCAAGAAAGTCGTATTTGGGGTAGTTCAGTGATAGAGAGGCAGGTTTTGTGCTCAAGATGCATGCCCCATCTTTATCACATCTATTACTTAAACTTTTTATATGAACTCCCAAGCAGCAAATAATCCAATCTTTTAATTAACACAGAGTGAATCAGAATTATTCTTTAAGCAAAAAAACTAAGAACAGATTTTTCTCTTATCCATAACACATTCCTTAAGATCTCAGCAGCATTACAGTCTTGAAATCCATAATTTCAAATATTATTGTGTGAGCAGCTGTTAAAATTTAAACAAAGAAGAGATTTTTTTTTAGAATTATGTTTAGGACATGATTTGTAATTTCATTGTTACTTAATTCTGTGATATATCAAAAAACATAAATTATAAGTATTCATTTCATATTCTAACTCTAGCCTTCTATTACATAATGCATCTTTTTAAAGTCATATATGTTTTTATGGTATTGTTTTAAATTTAAATAAGATATTTATGATAATCAATTCACATGCTGCAAAAATTCAGCAGTAACAGAACATTGGAATTTTCAGAACAACATAATACAGTATTATGTTTTCCAAGAATTTGATAGTTTACTATTCATATATATATATATTATCATAATAAAAAAAAGCTTGTTTAGAGCGTTAGCATGCTCTTAAGTTTATATATATATATATATATATATATATATATATATATATATATATATATATATATATATATATATATATATATATATATAATCTCAAAACTACCCCAAATCTAAAATTAAACCAGACCAGCATAAAAATAATATTAAAACACAACCTAAGGTTTCACTGCTACAAGCAGACTTCTCAAGTGTAAAGAACTACAAAAAAACCACACATTATATATACTATTAAAAACTACCCACAAATCCATTCACTTCCCATCCACCCTTAATATTAAAAGAACTCTTAAATAAGTTAATTGCTTCAGAAAAATAAATTTTCAATAATAAAGACTCTTTAATTCTTCTTTTGATTTCATTTCTCTCAAAGAAGACAACCTTAGCTTCATCAAAATCAATAGTGTGGCCTGTATCTTTTTCATGGACATACAAAGCAGAACTAAGATATCTATTTTTAACTCTACTTTTATGAACCTTTATTCTTTCATTTAAACTCAAACTACTCTGACCTATGTAAACTTTCTTACAAAATAAGGAATAAAATATACCACACCAGGAATAGTCTTTCTATCAAAAACTTCTTTTGTATTATTTAATAAATTATTCAATGTAACACCCCTTTTCCAAGCAATTTTCTTATTTCCAAACAATTTACTATTTCTACACACAATTTTATAAGAAGACAATTTAAATGGCAAAGAAATAAAATCATATTTTTCTTTAACCTTTACATCCTTACAAATATTACTATTAAATAAAATACTTTTAACAAATTTATCAGAGTATCCAACACTCAAATAATCTTTATAAAATTGATATTTCTGAAACAAAGCTACCCCACTAGAATTATTTAATTTAATATTCCTATAACAATAATTCCTTAAAGCAGCTACTTTATGAGATACAGACTGATAGCTATCAGGTTTATTTATAGATCTTAATTCTTTACTTTTAACTAAATGACTGCACAATAAACAATTAGTTTCTATATTTCTAATCACCAAAAGATCTAAAAATTTTAACTTACCAAAATCTAACCCCCCTCCTTCTAACACAAATTTTATAGAAGGATCAAAACAATTAAACTCATTTACAAATTCCTTCAATTTATCATTCTCAACTACAAATAAACAATCATCAACATAGCTAAGGTTGTCTTCTTTGAGAGAAATGAAATCAAAAGAAGAATTAAAGAGTCTTTATTATTGAAAATTTATTTTTCTGAAGCAATTAACTTATTTAAAAGTTCTTTTAATATTAAGGGTGGATGGGAAGTGAATGGATTTGTGGGTAGTTTTTAATAGTATATATAATGTGTGGTTTTTTTGTAGTTCTTTACACTTGAGAAGTCTGCTTGTAGCAGTGAAACCTTAGGTTGTGTTTTAATATTATTTTTATGCTGGTCTGGTTTAATTTTAGATTTGGGGTAGTTTTGATTTTATATTGACTAGTTTAGCTTTATGCTTGTAATGTTTATATATATATATATATATATATATATATATATATATATATATATATATATATATATATAATTATTCAAAACAATACAATAATTAATACAGTAAAACAATATTTTAAAAAAAAAACAAATATATACCAATTTAATAGAAGTACTTTCAACTATCTATGTAGTCGTTGTTTTACTGTATTAATTATTGTATTGTTTTGAATAATTATATATATTTTATTATAATTGGAATACAGACATTGATTAATAATTTATATAGATATATAAATTATTAATCAATGTCTGTATTCCAATTATAATAAAATATATATAATTATCAATTTGAATCTAGTTGATAAGGACTACATAGATAGTTGAAAGTACTTCTATTATATTTGTTTTTTAAAATATTGTTTTACTGTATCAATTATTGCATTGTTTTGAATATATATATATATTAACCTGAGGTTCATGTCGCAATCAAGTAGAAGCAAAAGACGACTGATTGAGATGAGTGTGTTTACAATTGGTTGCGCAATATAGATATTTATTTTTCACATAAAATAAATGTTAATAATATTCCAGAATTTAATATTACATAAAATTTAAAAATAAATATTTTTTTTAGACAATCTTATAGATATACGATAATAATCTTACTGTATTCTTAATTAATGTATTCGGTTAGTTACCTCTTGTGTAAATACCTGATACAAATTAATATGCGCATTTATAAGGCGAGCAAATTACCCCCCCTCTCATTCTTAAATTAAATATAATGCTCAATTAATTATTTATCTTAAGGTTTTTAACTAAATCAATCATAATCATTCACTTTAAAGATGTTTAGATTTAAAGTTTATTAAGTTATTCTAGGTGATGAATGTAAAATAGTATTTTATTGTACAACAGCCTATCCTACCACTCTGTATTTTACATAGCAAAAGTAATAATAAAATGGAGTATAAAATTTAAATAAATGAATATGTAATTAAAAGCTTGGAAGTATGATCTTTTATTTTAGCAATATGCAAAGATGATGATTTCAAAAGTGAAAAACAGATGTATTTAAATCTTACGATTGCTTTATTATAAATAACAAGCATATAAAACAAAATAAAATTACAAACAAACAATAATAAATGTAATTTAATGCTAAATTCTAAATAGTGTGTAAAAGGTCTGCCCATCCCTCGCATATGTATGTATAAATGGATTATTATCCTGTACTTGAGGGGTCAGAATGACTAATATGTCAACATGGGTAGGATGACAACCTTAGCACTAACAAGGGCTTTGAACATTCCATCATCAGATTTTCAATGAAATGGAAGGCTAAAGAGTTGTGAGTTGGAATAGTTTGAAGCCTGTCCATTAAAGTATAAAGATTGGCTACCTTAATATAAAGCTGAGTTCTGATTATATATATGTGTGAGGATAGTAATCTAGACCAACTGATGATTGCTGGTTTAGCATGAAATAGCTATATTGGTGATTATTTATCTTTTCAACATGTGTGTGATCAGATGGGCCAGCAATATGAGATGGCACTGAGAGTGGTGGGTCGTGTGAAATTCTGAGTTCGAACCCCGCATATATTACATATATAAATGCAGGTTTAAGCCTGTACAATGTATAACAATTTTAATAAATAATCTTGCTTGTTCTCTGTGAATAAGCTAGGTTTGTGTTATGACAAGGTATGTAATCCTAAAGTGTTGCAAAGACATGACACTCTATTAAAGAGAGTTAAACAATATTAAATCAAATCCTTGTTTTACATATAGGAGAATAATGTTTTATAATGCCCTCAATTATCTTGATAAGAATAATCGATGGATTATCAATCTCATTCTATAAAAGCTGACTAGTTCTTTCCCTCTTTTGGAGTAAGAAAAATTATTTATTTAGCACTCCTAAATGATATATAAAATAGATAGCTTTATTTTACATGCATATCTTGTATTAGAATGACTTGTTGAGATTATGATATAATACAAAGTCTAAACAACTAGTTAAGAATATACCTCTCTTAACAAATACATTTTAATTTATTTATACCAAAAGAATGCCTTATTACATAGTATAGCATTTAAAAATTGTACAAATATCCTAGGTGTTATACAAATAAATATTCCTTAGTGATTTAATCTGAGGCTGAATTTAAGGATTAATAAAACATAAGTTAATTAGAGAAGATTTGAACCCAGACATTCAAACTCTATCCATGATCACATACATGTGAAAAAGATAAATGATCTCCAATATATATATATATATATATATATATATATATATATATATATATATATATATATATATATATATATATATATATATATATATATATATATATGTGCTGAACCAGAATTCATTAGTTGGTTCAGATCATCTTCCATACACATTTGTAATCAGTGTTCTAGTTTATATTAAGATAGAAAATCTTCAAACTATAATGGACAGGCTTCAGTCTTCTCCACTTTTCAACTCTTCAGCCATCCATGTCATTGAAAATTTGATGATGGCATGATCAAAGCCCTTGTTTGCCACTTTTGTTGCCATACTCATGTTGACCATAAGGCAAACTGACCACTCATATGTAGGACCTTAAGACCATTTAAATACACAGAAGAGTGATGGACAGAATACAGGCTAAATGTGTAATATTTAAATACAAGTAAAGAGGGAATTTGAAACCAAACTTTCAATCTCTCTTCAGTTATTCACTCCTTCTTATACAACTGATACATATGGCCACTTACATGTGAAAAAGAAAAATGATCTCCAATATATACATATTTTGTGCTGAACCAGCAATCATGCATTAGTCTTGATCAACATCACCCATATATATATATATATATATATATATATATATATATACATGTGATGTTGATCAAGATATATATATATATATATATATATATATATATATAATCATTTATCTTTTTCACATGTATGTGATAATGTGTAATTGTTGTATAAGATGAAGTGGATGACTGAAGAGAGTTTGAATGTCTGGGTTCAAATCCTCTCTAATTACATCTAGCTTAATATTTAAACATGAAGTAAGTTAAATATAAATAGGTTTACATAAGTTTATATGTTAGTTGAACCAAGTACAACATGACTCCAATATAAAATGCAAATCATACACATAATACACTTATACTTAGTCTGTTTTATTATGCTTAAGGTATTGTATCCTGTTCAATATATCTTTCTATATTTATGTGTGTGTTTTCTATTTGCACATAAAAAAATTTCAACTGTACTTTTCAGATAAATAATAATAATAATAATAATAATAATAATAATAATAATAATAATAATAATAATAATAATAATAATAATAATAATAATAATAATAATAATAATAATAATAATAATAATAATAATAATAATAATAATAATAATAATAATAATAATAATAATAATAATAATAATAATAATAATAATAATAATAATAATAATAATAATAATAATAATAATAATAATAATAAATAAAAAAAAAACAGATGAGTGTATTTTACATATGAATTGATCAACCAAATCTTCTCAGAAAACTTCTTTAAATATATTTTTTAAAAATTATATTCTTTTAGGTAGTACTATGAGAGACTTTCAAATTTCATTTTTGATCATATTATCCCCTACTTGATCCATAATAGTGTTGGGTTTACTTTGCTTAACTAATAAATACATATAAAGCTTTAAACTTAATACTGTGGACATTGAGTCCTTAATTTTACCACTAGAGGGATCTCTACAAATCTTAACACAAGATTACGGCTTTATAAAGATAAGAGTGGCATCTTATCTTCAACCTACTTTCTAATTATATAGGCAAATCTAACGCATTTTGATTTGAGAGTGTCTAAGAAAGCCAATAAAATTTTAGAGTTTTTGGCTATATTAATTAATTACGATAGCAAATATAAGGCTGCAATATACATATAAGTATTTAAGTTCTGTTTTCATTATGTAATGAAATGAAATTTATATCAATTAGTTTTAAAATTATAAAATTTTAGTAAATATTGTATATTAGTAGATTTATTAAAGAGCAATTTTCACACACTATTAACTAGACATGTTTAAAACTATAGAATAAAATGATTGAGTGAAAAATGTCAAATTTATGAGCAATTTAATATTTTTTATTTAAAATATAAAATTCAATAAAATCGGAATAAATAAAAATAATGACACTTTGTATAAAAAAATACATTTAAATCTTGTTATATTTTTTGAAAATACAGCTAAGTCTGTTTTAAAAAGTGAGTTAGTTGTGATGTCAATCAAAATGCAATTGAATTTATTATGAGAAGATCAACAAAACGTTTGATTTCAAAAGAAAACATTTTTACTGAATTTAAAATGGAAAAATTGAAAATAAATATAGCAGAAATTTATTAATCATATATTGAAGAATGATAGACGATTTTGTATATATAGCAAACTCATCAAATGCGTGTCTAATAAATAATAATAACCTACATTTTCGTAACACCCATTGCATCTACTATTACAGAGAACAATTACAATTAATTGAAAACAGATATTTGTTTTATTTACTTGTCTAGACTTATATAAATAGGATATCGGGATAGTGCTGTAATAATAGAACAAATCCTCATTTTCAGCAATTATCGTACCACAACAGAATTAATATTTATTTATTTATTTATCTTATATGTAGTATCTTTACAGGTCTTGTATAATCTCTTGGAATATGTCTAAGGCTTTAACATTCCATATATTATTATTTCTTTTAGAATGTATCCAACTCCGCTCCATTTCATTTTCTTAATTCTTTCAATGTATTTTATTTTCTTACTCTTGGAAATATTTTGTGCTATCATATACATTCCTATATCAAACTTCAATTTAGATGTCACCTAGACAATATATTGGGTAAACAATTCTGGACTATCTTAGTAATTCATTTCTTGCCACAGTTTAGCTTGATGAAAGATTTTTTTGGGTTGTATTACTTTTGTAGTACAAATTTTAATAAATGGTGCAGATATCACAAGAATTACTGCAAAAAAACTATTTTTTTCACTTCTTACTAAAACAAATTGTAGTAGTTGACTAGCAATTTCATCAAGATGACATTCTTTTCTATTGATTAGTTCAAGTGGCTGTTCTACTTATGCTAAAGCAGTAAACTATTGCCCCATATTTACATAACTGCCACTAACAGTTAATTCTCTTCACTTTCTTGTTTCCTTGTTTTTTAAAATCTAGAATAAATTAATTCATAAAATTATAATTACTCTCTATATATGCTTCTCATTATCTGATGATGTTTACCAAAAAAAAAAAAAAAAACAAGGTGTAAAATGTATTTACATCTCTACAGATAGAGAGCCATTGATCTAAAAATCCTAAATCTAGAGATTTTTTTAATTTTTGACTTTTTCAGAATTCACAGTAAACATTTACTTCTCAGAATAACTCTGACACTGCTAAAATTTTAGTAAACATTTATTTTACTGTCTATATTTTGAATAAATTGAAAGTCTTTTTGTAAAATGCATAAATTTATTTTATTAATAATAATACAGCATTTTTAAATACAGTATATACTTATGTTGTTTTTTTATGCTTATCTTGTTTTTGCAAATAATGCTTTAGAGCAGCAGGAAATGTTGCAGGAGTTATCAGATGAAAGTAGGAAAGTAGGACTAAAGATAAATGTTAAAAAGACTAAAGTATTGTTTAATGGATTTTCTCAAAATATGAAAATAAAGATCAATTATGTTGAGTTAGAAGAAGTTAACAGCTACAAATACCTTGGTCAGATTATTAATACAGATGGAAACAACAAATGAAATTAATCATAGAATTAAATTTAATTGGAATGCTTTTGGTAGAAATAACTTGATACTAAAAGGAAATATGCTTTTGTGTTTGAAAAGGAAGGTTTTTAATAAATGTGTTTTACCAATTCTTACATATGGATCTGAGACTTCAGACCAATCAAAGAAGTATGGAGAGACACATGTTAGGAATAACAAGAAGATATTGAAAATGCAATATATGGGTAACAGGTATTACTGACCTCATTGACAAAATTAAAAGACTGGAGTTGTGGTGGACATATTGTTGAAAAGATGATAATAGTTGGACATTTGAAATCTTAATAGTTTTATTGATTTGTGTATTTCCAATAAATTGACTTTACACAAGGGTTTTCTTCCTTGGTTCTCATACAATCTTATTAACATTATTAAAAGGAAATCTTATCATCACAGACTCTATTTTAGAACACAGAATACCTTTTCTTATAATAATTTTATTAATTTCAGAAGATAGCTAAGCATGTTTATAAAAGAGATTTGCAAAATTACATTAGAAAAATTGAGATTAATATTTCTTCTAACCCTAAAGAATTTTGGGATTTTATTAATAAGTCTGGTTTGGGTAAGTAAAAAGTTCAAGTTACTCACATTTTTACTTTAAGTGCAAATGACTTTTCCAAACATTTTGCTGATATGTATATTCATCATGTGATACAATATCTTCAAAAATCACATTATTTTGCAATTCTCCTACTGTTCACTGCATGATTGATCATATTTCTAAGGTTGATTTTCTTATAGCTATTAAGCGACTAAAAATTCATTCTAGTTTACTGAAATGATAAGATTTCTTCATTTATTTACAAAGATCTAGCTGAATTTATCATAGTGCCTCTTGCATTTATTTTGCATTTATCACTTAATTCTTGTGTTTTTCCTAATGTTCTTAAGTGTGCCAAAATGGTCCCAATTTTTAAAAATGGCTCACATGTCTGTGTTTATAACTATAGACCTATATCTGTTTTACATACTAATGCTAGAATTTTTGAGAGGTGTGTTTATAATAAAACTATTTTAGTTGTTAGTAAACTCATTTCTTCTTCACAGCATGTATTTATTCCTAATATATCTGTAGACACTAATTTGCTAACAATTTATGATCATGTTAGCACATGCAATTGAGGACCAGCAGAGACTTGATGTTATTTATTTTGATTTATCAAAGGCTTTTGATAAAGTAGACCACAGTATTCTTCTTCACAAATTATATCAAATGAGTTTTTCTACTAAACTTATTTACTGGTTTCAATCCTTTTGTCATTGTCATACAGCATATATCAAATTTAATAATAATATTTTATCTAATTTTCAATGTAATTTGCAAGTTCCTCAGGGTAGTATTTTAGCACCCATGCTTTTTAACTTTTATATGAATGATCTTAAGGAATGTTTAAAATTTTCTGATTTTTTGTGCTAATCTGATGACTGTAAAATCTTTAGAAGAATCATATCAATGATTGATTGCACTCTTCTTCAAAAGAATATAGATAATTTTATCATTTGGTGTGATCTAAATAATATGTCTGTTAATTTCAGTAAATGTTCCTTAGTCTCATACTCTAAAAAATCTGAAGTTTTACATTTTTTTATTTTATTAACTCTCACAAAATTAATTCTGTTCAATCCCAAAAAGATTTGGAAGTTATATTTTCTAGCAATAGATCTTTTCTTCCTCATTTGGAAAAGACTATTGGTAAGGCTTTAAAAATCATGGGTTCCATTCTAAGATATGGTTATCATTTCAGTGATGATATAAAATTCAAATTATTTTTGACATTGGTTATGGTTCTTCCCATCATTGAATATTATTCAATCATTTGGAATCCTAGCTCTAAACTGGGATGCAATTTATTACAATCAGTGTCTAATAAGTTTTCCAAATATGTTTCTGTAGAAAATAAAATTGTTTTTCATCTTCTAAAAGAAAATATAGAGATCTTAAATACCTTTATAAAATTGTTAATAAAATAGTTATTCTATCTGATACAATTTCTATTATTATAACTAGATCTCATGTGTACTATACTCAGTCTGCATCTGTTTGTTATATTAAAGCTAGTCATTCCAATGTCCTTAAGTTTTTTCCTTTATTTAGGCTACCATTTTTATACAATCAGATTTATACTAATATGAATCACTTCAATTTAGATTATAAACAATTTTGTAATATTATTAAATTTAAATGCCATTGTTGATTGGTATAAATTGATTTTGTTTATATATATGTTAAATTGATTGTTACTTTTTATTATTACGTTATGTGCATTATATTTATCCCTTTTATTTTTATTTTTTAGTTTTTAATGTGTTAACTATAATTGGCTATATGCTCTCGATTGACACTTAAATAAATGAATTGAACTGAATTGAATTATTATTTATAAAACAACTTAGTCTGAATGTTACTATTATAATTCTCAAATAGGATAACAACCACATTCTTGTATCAATGCAAATTTATTCACCAGATAAAAATAAGTATGTTATTTTGCAATTTATTTAAATGGTTCTTTGGCAATATGACTTGTAAATTATTGTAGTAATATTTTTAAACTTAGTTATTTCATGAATAAGTCTATATCTTTAGTGTTACATATTTGATAAGCAATAAATTATTTACAAGGTTGTTAAACTATTATTAGCATATTTTGATATTCTCATATGTTTATTTACCTGCATAATGAAAGAGTTAGATTATATTGAACTTCACCTAAAGTGCACTCACCATTAGATTATAAAGAAAAAAATCACTTCGTTACATAGACAGACAAACATATACAAAATCGAATTACAAATATAAATAAAGAAAAAAGCAATATTACCATATATGTATATATGTTTACACACAAAGTAATTAATTGTAAACTCTTTCCATTTAATTATATTGTATAAATTTAATATTTAATTAGAAGAGATTTGAACTCAGACGTTCAAGCTTCCTACAGCTATCCATTCTATCTTATACAAATGATGTATACGAACCTGTACAAGTGAAAAAAATAAATGATATTCAATATATTTATTTCTTGCTGAACCAGCACTCATCAGTTGGTTCAAATTATCATCTCCAACACACACACACACACACACACATATATAATCAATACTCAGTTTATATTAAAATAGCAAATCTTCAAACTTTAATTAATAGGCTTCAATCTTCTCCGCGCTTCAATCTTCTCCACCCTCCAACTCTTCTGTCATCCAATATACTTGTATTTGAATATTAAATTTAATATCTAAACTTTTTAAACGTGAAAAGATAGCAAGTAATTTATTTTCTTTCTTTAACTTTTGTTTTAAAAATATACATATAGATTTTGAAGCATTTCTATAAAATATATTTACTTTCATTAAAATTAATGCATTACAAATATTTCTTCAATTGAATTTTTTTTTTTATATTTCAAAGTAATAAAATTCCTAAATGTAAAAAGAAATAAAGTAATTTATTTTTTTCTAACTTTTGTTTTAATAATATACAGATAGATTTTAAAGTCTTTCTTTAAAATATATTTACTTTCATTAAAATTAATGAATTGAAAATATATTTTCAATTGTTTTTTTTTTTATTTCAAAATAATGAACTTTAACTAAAAACTTGTTTTTTGAAAAAAGAAACCATTTTGTTTTTATAAAACTAATTGCGTTGTTTAACCACTTTTCAGAGTGCATTTAATTAAATAGAAGTTGATTTTTGATCACAGTTCATTTTATCTTACACTTATTTTTATCAGTTATTTGCGTTGTTAGCCGAGAGGTCATCGCATCCGCCTTGCAAGCAGTAGTTGGTTGCAGACGGTTGTGGGTTCGCGTCCCGGCTGATGCCATGACATATGAGAAAAAAAATGTAAAGCTATAAAACAATCCAAACGTTTTAAAATTCCTGTTCTTAGTATTTTTGTAATTCAGTAGCATTGCAAATAGAAAGATACTGATCAAAAATGGAGTAGATAAGTGGATTAACTTCGTTTACTATTGCTCACATTTATGCAATAATAATTAGATATGATACCTTTTGGACTATTTGTTCCCAATCTTTTATGAGTGACTAAAGCAGCGATTCTCAATCTGTGGGTCATGACCCCTTTCAGGGTCGAAGAAGCCTTGCACAGGGGTCATCACCTAAGACCATTGGAAAACACATTTTTGATTCATAACAGTAGCAAAATTAAAGGTTGGGGTCACCACAACATAAGGAACTGTATTAAAGGGTCACAGCATTAGGAAGGCTGAGAGCCAATGGACTAAAGGATAACGTCTATTGAATTTTATTTTTAAAATTACAAACTATATATATAATTTTATATTGGACTATTTCCATCATCTAATATGTGTGCTGAATGTCTTTAGAAAAGTTTAATTTTATTTGAATATTCAAAATGCATTCAACTGTTAGTAATATCACAGCAAACAGATTAGTATATGCACCAACTATTAGTAATATTACAGCAAACAACTGTTAGTAATATCACAGCAAACAACTACTAGTAATATCACAGCAAACAGGTTAGTATATGCACTAATTGTTAGTAATATCACAGCAAACAGGCTAGTATATGCACAATGTTTCAAGTGGTATTTTTCTCCCCCCTTCTTCAGGTGTTGCTGGCCTAAATAGAGAAGTACTAGCATGGGATTTGAACCTGGGTCCTTAGATTTTTGATTATTGAATTTTAAGGTAACACTCTACCTTAGATGATGGAAATAGTCCAATATAAAAAAACAGCTAGAACACCATCATCACAAATCTTCAGAAAAATACAAACTATTTAGATTATAGATAATTTTATCAAACATAATTATAGAAAAAAAGCTACTGAAAATTCTACATCAAATTTTAAAAAAAGCCGTGTAAAAATTAAAAATGCAAGACTGAATAATTTATACATAATGAATAATATTTCTGTAGTGTAATTATCATTACACGACTCTCACGCAAAGTAGTGACTGGTTTCTATCTGTTTTAGCCCCTTGTAGAGGGGTATAATAGTGAACATATGACCAAAAACGTGAAAAAAAAATTTGATGTCTTTGGTCATTTATTTATAAATATACCCTCAAGATATTAAAAGCAGAAAGAAACTAGTCCCTACATTGTGTGAGAATAGAGTATTGAAAATTACACTAAAGAAATATTATTTATTAAGGGGATAATCTCTAGACTAATAAATAACTAATACAAATTATCAATAAAATTATAGTTTGTTTTGTATAAGTGCAATTATGTGTTCACATATTTTAATTAATGTCAATTAAAATTACAACTGATGTTCTGTTAAAAATACAAAATAATAACTTTAAAGGTAAACCACAAGAACTTTATTAATTTAATGATATGTAATTATAGGGGATTTGAACTCAGACATTCAAGCTCCCTTCAGCTATCCACTCTATCTCATACAACAATTACACATGACCACACACATGAATCTGATAAATGACCTCCAATACACATATTTCATGCTGAACCAGCCTCATCAGTTGGTTCAGATCATCATCTCCCACACATATATACAACAAATGCTTGGTTTATTTTAAGACAGTAAATCTTCAAACTTTAATGGACAGACACCAATCTACTCCACCCTTCATCTATTCAGTCATCCATACTATTGAAAATCTGATGTGTTCAAATTCTCTATAATTACATCTAAACTCTAAATATATAAATTGTTTTTGTATTCAAATATTAATTAAGTTATAATATATTATTAGTGAATATTTATGCAAAAAAAGCTTTAATTAAGCTTTAAAGTTTAAAAAAATACTATGATTTCAGAAAAAAAAGTCCAAAATGGATTAAAACATTCAGAGGCCAATTTGTCTAATTCATTTAGGCATTGCAATATATTCTTTTAATAACTTCTATTACTAAATTACATGTAGTTGATAAACAAAGAGCTTTGCTAATTGCTCAACAAGCTTTGTGATATATGGTTAGCGAGAGAAAGCATTTAAAATATCTCTATCAGAAACCACACCTAATCTCCAGACCAATGGTTTCATGCTTTGGCACTCTTCAGTGAGGTGCTAGAATAGTTTCAGACACTAGATCTAAAAATACCAACCCAAAGCCAGCATTCATCTAAAAGTTAACCATTGAATAGAAAATCTGAAATTTTCAGACACTTAAATGTCTTCACATCCAGCTATCTAACTCAAATAGATATATGGGGCTGAGAAATCTTAAGCCAAACCATATATTAGTAGTCTTAGCAATATAACACCACTTAAGACTTGGTCTGGGGATTAGTGTGGTTTCTTATAGAGATATTTTAAATGCTTTCTCTTGCTAAGCATTTATCACAAATCTTGTTGAGCAATTAGCAAAGCTCTTTGTTTATATTTTACAAGCTAAAAAGAAATTGGGTCACTTGATATGTGATTCATTTTTTTACAATTTACATGTAGTTGATATTTGTTGTGTACTTATTTGTATTCAAAACATTTTTCTAAGTATTAACTCAAGATATTTTCTAATTGCAGCTAAAATCCAATTAAATAATTTAGAAATTTTAATTAAAACAGGTATTTGAAGTAACAATTGAAAATAGCATGAATCTAAAATTGCATACTGATTAACACTTTTAATATATAGGTACCTATATCTGAAGAAATATATAAATTAAATTCACAAATATTATATCTACACTTCAGGTATTATATTATTATTATTATTATTATTATTATTATTATTATTATTATTATTATTATTATTATTATTATTATTATTATTATTATTATTATTATTATTATTATTATTATTATTATTATTATTATTATTATTATTATTATTATTATTATTATTATTATTATTATTATTATTATTATTATTATTATTATTATTATTATTATTATTATTATTATTATTATTATTATTATTATTATTATTATTATTATTATTATTATTATTATTATTATTATTATTATTATTATTATTATTATTATTATTATTATTATTATTATTATTATTATTATTATTATTATTATTATTATTATTATTATTATTATTATTATTATTATTATTATTATTATTATTATTATTATTATTATTATTGTTTTAACATTTATTTTTGTTAACCACATATTTGTTCCAAAAAATATAAACTTAGTATTTTATTTTTGATTCAATAATTCTTTTTATATATGAGATTTTTGTATTGTAATTAAATAATACTTTGAACTTTATTTCTTAAAAGGAAAAAGTTTATTCTCATTAACTGAGTTCTATAAGAAGTTTATACTAAGTATAGATGTGTGTAAAGATTTATTAAATTTTTTATCTTGCCAAAAGTAGATGTCATCATAATTTAGATAATTCTTCTCTCAGGGATGTGTGTATAATTAGGAATATGACTGATGATTACTGAGTATAAATTCACACACTTACTTAAAGCATTTAACTTTTGAGTGATTTTCCTATACAATACACATGGTATTGGCAGCTGCAATTTCTGATATTAATGTCTAAAATCACTTTTTTTTGTGATAGAAAATGCATTTTTGTGAATTATTACATTTAAGTATAATATCTAGATTTGTTAGCCGAGAGGTATCGCAGCTGCCATGCAAGCAAGTAGTTGGTTGCAGACGGTTGTGGGTTTGCATCCCGGCCGATGCTATGACATATGAAAAAAAAAAAGTATAATATCTAGATTTCAGGTGTGCCACTACAAATTGACACTCTGTCTACAAATTTTCTAAGATTACTAAAATTACAGTGACTGGTAGGCCTACAGCCTATCCCTAGAGTGAGAAAAATATTCAATGATCATAATGATAATTTATGTACTGCGGTCCTATAATAAATTTTAAGATGTAATCTTACATGGACAGTACTAATTATACTTTGTTTAAACCAAATGGACAAATAGTTGTTAACATTATAATAGAAATTAAAACACAGAGGCACTTAAGTATGGCTTAAATATTTATATTATTCACTTTAATACTAATTGTTTTCCCAATTCCCTTATTCAGAGCAATCCAACTGAGTCAATTTTAAATTTAAAAAAAAAGACAAATGTAAATCTTTATTTCCATTCCTTTTTTTAATAAATATAGTCCATTATTAAATGCTTTACAGCTTTTTCCCAAGAAAACAAGTGTCATTCAAGGCCTACAAACAACAGTGATTCAGGTTTAATCTGGATGCCTGTCCAAATAGATGTGATTGAAGGTTAATTTACTAATAAAAATGGTAAGTATCTTGCACCATTCAAACATGTACATTTCAAGAATAATAATTATATTCAAACCCTTAAGGAATGGTGCAAGTGTACATTGTTTTCTTACAGACATCAGACAACCCTTTTACATATACCAGGTTCCAACATAAAGTTCCTATATTTGCTTATAGTTAGAACACTTAACTGATCTTTACCTCCTTCCCCTGTTTGAATTTCTAAACTGAGCAGTTAATATTCCTTTTAGATCTTAAAATTACACATGCTTTGAAAATAATAAATGAATTAAAATTATATAAAATTTTAATTAACAAAAAGTTAGTTAAAATAATACCATACCTTCCTTTTCCAATTCACCTAAAATATCATAGAAATAAACAAATAATCCTCCTTTAAAACCCCACCTTTTATGAAATTTAGAATTCTATTATGACAATAAGAATAAATGTTTTTTTAAGTAAAAGTTTATATTTACCCTGATCAATCAGCTGTTTCACTTTTTTAATGTGGGTAATGCCTTTATATGATTTTTCTTAATACTTCTCATGTGAATCCTTTGTTTTTCCCATTGGCTTTTGATATTCTTGGCTAGCATGTTAAATCCATTCTTTCCATTGTTGACAATCACTCAGATGGCTCCAAGTGTGGCTGTGAGACATATTTACCCATGGGGAAAGTTTTTGATGGCCACTAGATGGAGAACATTTTTTTGGTGCTGGTTAACATTATTCTTTCTTAGTTTCCAATCTCCTTTTTCCAATCTCCTATAACAAAAGTAAATTCCATAATTTATATGCTTTTTTCAATGAACAGGATTTACACTTAGCAGTTTATTTTTAGTTGCATTTTAACACTTCTAATTTCTGTCCTTTTTTCTCATTGAGTTAGTTCATGTAAAAGTTCTGATTCAATTAGCACAATAGATTGACTCCAGAAATATATTTAATTACAAATACTTTTAGTATAATTGCAAAAATCCACAAATTCCCCCAACCCAAGTTGTTCCCAGAATTATAATAATAATAAAAAAACACTTTTAATGAAAGTAAATCTCAAAATCTGATTTTATCTTGAGTTATAATGGATTTAAATAAAGTAATAAAATGAAAAAATCCTGATTTCTTCAAGATAAATAAAAAAACTTTATAAAGATTTCAAAGATTAATATTTTATAATATTCTGATAACTATGCACTTTTATTTTTTAATATATATATATATATATATATATATATTGTACCCTTACTTCTTGATATGTAAAATAATTTAAAATACAACTAGCTCAGTTACATTATTATGCTTCATTAAAATTTGCATATCTATCTTTAATATATTTTTATATTATCATATCTTAATTAAGTTTATTATCAATCATCAAAATCAATATAGTTCTAGATTATATTAATTAAATAAGTATTTATAAAATTATGAGACTGTGAAGTAAAGTTACAAAGTAATAAGCAGATTTACACTGAGTCAATATCTCCTAAGATACTGTCTCAATGGCATAAGAATACTACCACTACCTCATCATCTTACCACTACATCTATAGCATTCTTATGGCTTTTAAATGAAATAAATTATCTTTAATAATACTAAAATAATTCCTAACTTTTAACTTAAAATATAATTAAATAATCTCAGGTTCTTCTAAGTTTTAAAATAATAATAAATCATGTAAATAAGTATGATGTGGGATTTTATATCAAACTTAAATACATCTAACTTATTTAACAATAATAATAATACTAATCTTAGAGTGTAATTTAATCTCATCTATTTCTATGATATAGTTAATCCCTAAATAAATAAATAATTATATGTAGATCTTCTACTTCATATGGTATCTTCATTTTAAAATAGATTAAAATCTTAGATTTAATAATCTGTGGCAATAAACAATATTGTATTCTTATAATGTGTATTATAATCATTTTATGACCATTGCAATATTTTATGTTCATGTCAATCAATTCTTATAAAATAATGTTAAGCAAATATTATATTCATTTCTAAATAATAATAACAAATTCAATTTGTGCAAATATTATGTTTATTTCAAATCATCTGATGTCAAAATGCTGAGGTGAAAAATAATGAAACTCGACACACTTTTAAAACAAATTAACAAATTTATTTACAATAACTTCAAATAAATTTATTTACACTATGTACAATTTATAACTTATGACAACAAATAAAATAAAAATAGGAATACAAATATAAGAGGCTTACACTGTTATTATCTTATGTACTTAATAAGGAATTACACATTCCTTCAAATGCTATGTTAATATGATTATAGTGTGTTTTTCTTAAAACTTAGATTTGAAAAAATAAATAACTAGTAATGTACTTTAATTACTACAAATAACAATACATGTCAAGACTATTTATGTAGCATGTGTACATAATGTAGCTTTACCTATTAAATAACTACATTAATTAAATCTCATTTATAATATATTGTAATGTATTCACTTTATTACTAGCATTGCTTAATATCTGTATATAAAATCAATATCTCTTTATAATGTAAAACAAATGATTGGCTATAATTATATTCCACCTAATGTAATTCTTGTTATATGTTTTATAAAATATGCATTCTATATCTGTATTATTCAAACATTAATATTTAAATCATTTATCAATTTTAAATTTATAAAACATTACATTAGATAAATTTTATGATTCCTTTCTGTGTAAAATCATTATTTTACCCTATGTGCTTTACTAACCTTTCTAATAAATTTGTATCTATAAAACATATTCTAAACTTATTTAAAACATTTTCCGGAAAACAAATATCAACTTCAAATAAAATATTCATTATCCAAATTACTCATACTATATTGTCTATACTTAGTAAACTTTTCAATCTAAATATAGGCTTCTACTCATAACGTAACTTAACTTATTCAATAAACAAAATACACAAAAATATAGACTTTTAAAATCCTTTTCTAAATTGCAAAAATAAAATAATTACTTAGATAAATAATAAACATCATTTTAATACTAAGCATAAATAAAAAAAAATCAAAATTATTTACGAAAGAATCATATAATTATTTCTAAGCCTTTACATAATGTTGTATCATGTTTATATTATAAATTAAAAATTATGCATATTTTAATAAAGTTTGTAATGTATGTGTTTTCATAATATATTTATCCATTCATTCTACAACAACATAATATTCAGTTGATCTAAAGAAAAACATATTAAATTCATTAAAAATCATTATACAATATTTTTTTACCATAATAATAATATTGTCCATTCTGCTATCCAGTATTCTTCGGAATTTGCAGCTTCATAGAATAAAAATCATTCACATTTTCACTCATAAACATTCATTAGAATATTCGTGTTATATTAATTATAAAAATAAGTTTATGTAATTAATTATTATATTATTTTAAAGTTACTATTTAATAAATGTACCTAACCTACTTTTTAAGAGTTTAATAATATTTAAATTTTATGTTAAATAAATAAAATAAATTCATATTACATATTCCATCGTTGATTTTTCCTACCATAAAAGTTCTAACAAATATCCTCCGTATAAAGTCAATAAAACACTATTTCCTGTTCCGTTGTATCACGTGCTTCTTGAAAGTTTATAATAAAAATAAATGATAACGTTCTTTTTTTCAATAAAATAAAAATAAGTTCCCAAGAAAACAAAACAAAATTAAAACAATAGTTATAAGTTTGTCTGGATCCAGTTCTTCATAGAATACTATTCAAAAGTTATTATTTCAAAACTAAGTTATAATTTATAAAATTATCCTTCAATTATTTTACATTAACTTAGTTTGGCTTGGCTTAGTTTAACTTGACTTGGATATCCATGTATTACTTGCGCATTTATAAATACCATACTCCGGTAAGAATTAATTTCTTCATCTATAACGTCCAGCGTTTAGATAACTTCGCTATAGCAATTTTATTATACTGCGTTTTTAAATAATCATATTTATAGTCTATTTGCCTTTTTAAATCGCAAAATATTTAGTCTTTTAGCATAAAGACTTAACAAGGCAAGTATTTATTTAAAATTACTACTGCTTCTTATATCTTTCCTCAAGATATATATTTTACTTCTATAATTTGTCAAAATATTTTCTTTTACAGAAATATTTATATTTCTTTAAAATATCTATTAGTAATAGACAATAGTAATTTAACTTTTGAAAACTATTTTTAGTCCAAAATACTACTTTTCTCCATCTTGTAGTTTTATGTTTTAATCCAGCGTCTGTTACTTTTTCAGCATAAAGTTTCTGACATATTTTTCCGATACGTGATGTTTCCATTGATTATTTGTACGTAAATTGAGTTTCGATATTGAGAAGATAATAGGGAATTATTAAGTTACTCCTGCATACTTATCATTTAAAATTATAAAATTATATACAATAACACTCTTATGATTTTAAAACTGATTCTTAAGAGCGTTTATAAATTTACTCAGCTATTTTCTCAATAGCACAAACGACTTAGAAGTTTTATTGTAGAGAGCCCCCCTCAACAATTGAATCCAGCTTTTATAGTGGAAGAGACTCCACATCTGATTGGTAGGTTTAAACAATCAAAATTTCTTATTTACATATTTACCAACACAATATTAAAAATAAATAATGACTTATTTAATATTTAATATTTTATCAAATTCTTTTAAAACAATATTTATCATTTATTCAAATCTATTAAACATTCTTTTGAAATATTATTTCTCACTTAATTTAAATCTTAACTTTTATAAGATCATTTAAAATTAAACTAAATCTTTTTAAATACGTTATATTTTTAAGACAATATTTTTTAAAATCAAATTTAATATTTTACATTAATATCTTTATTTTTATCTCGTGAAAACTCACGTATTATTTATAAATTTTATAACATGATTTTTTTTAAAATAATTATGCAACTTTATTAGACAACTTCCACGCGTGTGTATAACATCTGTTCTTTATCACAAGAACGCTTGTCTAAAAATAAACTAACAATTGCAGTATTTTAAAATAAATATTTTTAAATATTTAAGATATTATAATAGATTTTAAAATAATTATTTG
Source organism: Epiperipatus broadwayi (assembly GCA_028023455.1). Lineage (NCBI taxonomy): Eukaryota > Metazoa > Onychophora > Udeonychophora > Euonychophora > Peripatidae > Epiperipatus > Epiperipatus broadwayi. The sequence continues at coordinate 3,788 of JAQFVV010001992.1, read as the reverse complement.
ATATGATTAAAATTAAATATTAATCTCAATTTTAAGTACTTATAATTTAAAACATTTTTATTCACTTTTAACATATATTTTGAATTTAATAACTATCTTTATCTAATTTTAACTTAATCTTTTAAATACTTTAGCTTTAAACATTTGTTATTAAATTTATTAATGCAGTATTACATCATAATCATCATCATTTTAATATCTTCTCAATACCAACACAATTCACATATTAAATACTCATAGATTGCTTTAATTAAACTTATGGTAACATTACCACAAGCAAAGTCAACATCACATATTTTAAATACTTCTTAAATTTAAAATTTTCTACTAAATTAGCACAAAACTTAAATGGTGACCCATACAAAAGGGCACATATTCCCCTCCTTCGGATAAAATTTTAAATTTAACCTTCATCTTTAACATCTTTACTCCATATTTATCAATTTTATCTTTCTTATCATTTAAATATCATAACACATTACTTTATCACAAAGTTTCATAAAGCATTAAATATCATCTTAAATTTCACTAAGGAAACACTTTTAAATAAACTACAATGACTTCTTTACTTCATAAATTAAGTTTCACTTCTCTTTACTTATCTCTTAATTAGGTTACTTCCATTTCCCTAATATTTCTACAAATATCAAGTATTTAAATTCTCTTAAATACACCTTTTACATAAGCTACTAAAATACATATTACTATAATTAATACTATATTTTAAACTATTCTATGTATTTTACTTACAACTTATTGCTAGTTTCATTAGCAATCTTATAGATTATTATTCAGCAAATCTATATATTTTCTTTTAAAATGATTAACTTCATCTTTTAAGATTGATCACTTTCATGACCACTACCTTAATACAAATTAATCTCTTATAAGATTTAATTATATATACCTTAAACATATGAGTTTTATACTCTTTAACTCTATTATTTAACTTCTTGTTGAAAATATATTTACTTCAATAACTAATTCCATTTCTACTTAGTCATTATGACAAAACTTATTTCTTCTTAAAATATCATTTACATATTTTGTAAATTTCTTCAGCTAAACTTTATTTATTCTGCTAATTTATCACATAATAAATCATTTCCTTATGTGAATAAAGCAAGTATCTAAATATTACATTAAAATATTTATTCACAACATTTTTACAATTGTAACTCACACATCAGAAGGAAAAGGAATTAAATTCCTTTCATTACACGTCACTTTTTCCCCATCTAGTGTGGTTAACATCAAGGTATTTTCACCTTACTTTGAAGGTTGCAAACATAGAAATATCTTATGTTTGTTTTACAAAGCCCAAAAAAAAAAATAATATAATGCCATAATACATTATCAAACACACATATCTTCTTTAAGAATTGCCTGTCTTAATTATTATATATCTTCTTCTTTAAATCTAAACTTTAATTCTCTTTCTCTTTTTCTTAAATCTCACCTTAACTTTTCCTATCTTCTTTCCTTTACTAAGATTATTCTCAAGAAAAATCTGTTATAAATTTCTTATGCTTTGGATATTTAAGTCTTACTTTATCTTGCTTAAATCTTTATTCCAATTAAGTTTTCCATTTATAACTTCATACGTTAGGTATTAAGTTTCTAATTCCACTTCAAATAATCTTTTTTAAAACTATCAGCTTGTACATGAATATTGTTATCATTAATAATATATTTAGATATCACTTCTTGCAGTTTATTCTTAAATTTATTACTACTTATATCTATAATTTTTAATAATTTATGCTTCAACAACTTTAAATACTTTTGCTTTGAAAATTTTGCATTTTATCTTCAGTAAATCTCCCAAATCTTTTATCATCCACATAATATTTCTTAAAATCATTAATTTGGTCTATATGTTCTTTCTCTCAATTAACTACTCATAGGATTTACACATTCCTATCATTTCACTAGTCATTTAAAATACGCTTTGGGATTTTCCAGTCCATTTTTATATAATTCATTCCTACTATTAATTATTTTAATAGATTTTCTAGGAATCTCTTTTTCATTCTGAATTACATTCTTCTTACAATACTTCTAACTTGCACTTCATTAATATGATTTATATCATACTTTACCTCATAAATTTCATCTTTTACATTTAAATTATTACTCTCTATTTTCCTGATCTAATTCACTACTTTTACATACCATTGGCTAGTAGATTCTTCTATTTGCTCTTTCACAGCTTTAATTATATTTTCTGACAATTCTCTAAATTTTCTGTCTAAAAATTCTTAGTTTCTATCATGACTTTTTATTACGTCTAACCTTATAGATTCAAGTACTTCTCCTGTTTACTCAATTTTCTATCTAGATTATCCATTCTATTTATTATTACTTCTCCACAATTCTTTAAAACTTCTCTAATAAATTATTCTCTTTCATTTTTTTTTTAAAAGAATCAAATCTAATATTATTATCTTTTAAAGAATCTAATTTAATATCATTATCTTCTCCATTTCTTTCTCTTTCTTCTTTTAAAAGACTTGCTCCTCTCTTCCCATTATCTTCTTTTATGAATCTAATTTAATATTATTATCTTCTTTCATTTCTTTTCATGTCTTCTTTTAAAGACACTCTTTCTCTTTCCTATCTTCTTTAAAAAATTTCTTTCCCTTCTCCTTTCTTTCATTTCACTTCTATAAATTTTTTATTATCTCTCATTTCTTTATCTTTTTAAAAAGAATTAAATCTAATATTATTACTTCTCTTTAATAGAATTAATAATATTTTGTCTCATCAATTCCAAATGTTTCATAATGTCAGACATTGAAAAGTTATCCTTTTCTTTCTTAGTTTTTACTACTTCTTTTCCTCCCATTCAAATATCTTTTCCTCTTCCTTTATTTCATTATCCACATATTTAGTGTGCTACAATACCACACATTTCTGGATCCGCTGGATTTTTCCACAACTACTTTGCTCTCCCCACAACTATTATCTTCTACAACAAAATTTGACATTTCAACTCCTAAATCTTTATCCCAATTGTTATTTTTAGATATTTTTAAAGAAATTCAATCCTAACAATATGCAGTACTTATTATTTTATTTTTTAAAAATACAATTCCCCATCAACATTATCTCCACTCAACTCACTTTTACAACTAATCATATAATAGTATCCTCAAAAACTCTACATTACTTACTATTAGTAATTATATAAATTTCAATAACAAAATTGTGTCATATCATTTATTTTTACACCTATGACCCAAGACCATTTTATAATATATAATATTAAATATCATTTAAAATATTTTAAAATTGATACTTTCAGTCATATTATAATATAATCATTTGCCACATTTCATGGTTTGCATACTGACTATTTACTAACTTAAAATCAACATGTATTTAACTTCAAAGAATAATCATATTACAGATACCACATAAAATATAATACTCTACTAATAAAATTTTATTTTAATTTATTGTAATTTAATAATCAACATCTAATTCAATTATCAAATATTATTATAAAATACTAATTATACTTATCACTTTATTCTCCTAACATATACTAATCCTAAATTGCTAACTTAATCCTAAATTAAATATTTAGCCTAAAAGCGTTGTAGCCAAAACTTTCTTGACCATCTATCCAAGACTGATAAAATTGCTTCTTTAACATATCAAGCGATCGCGGTTGACATCTAAATCTACCTAAACATCATTTTCAATAGCGTTGGCGCCAAATCTTCCTTCTTTTCCAACCATCAGTTGATATTAATAACCGACCACGTTGCGCGCCAAAATCT